>PJEN01001179.1:154143-281165 GCA_004024605.1 Pteronura brasiliensis
GGAGTCCTGGGCCTAGAAACTGTGACATCGGTGTTACTGTGATGTTTTCACGGAACAGGAAATAGGTTTGGACGTGCCACATGGGTCACGGAGGCTCACTACATGGGGGGCTGCTACGTGAAAGAAATCGGGACCTCCAAAACCCATGCTAACCCGCCTCCTCTGTCCCAGCTGTGTCCCAGATGCCGGGGGACTGTCAGCCTGGGGCCGTGGGTAGCAGTGGCTTGTATCCTCGGTGCTCAGCCCTGGGCCTGGGACGGCGTGGGTGCTGGGTGGATGCTGGGTCAGAGCAAACTCAGTGGGGGAGCAGCTGGCTGAATCTGGGAAAACCTCAAGCTCTACTGGAAGTCGGGGTCCGGAGGAAAGAGCCCGCGCACTCTGCACCGGTCAGACCACAGCTGAGTGCCGAGCGACTGGACACACTAGGGAATATTCAGAAAAAGGCGGCCCCCTCAGCTCTACGTGGCAGGTAGCCATTCCAGAAATCTAACAAGAAAACTCATAATGTCACCAAGGAAACCCACTGATTCGTGTCCGTGACACCGAGCTGGTTTCACACGTTCCATCCGACAGGTGGTGTGGAAACTTGCAAGTGGGTGAGGACGGGCAGGTGCGAAGAAGGAGGAGCAGAAATGAATAGTTTCCACTGTCAGGAAGGAAGCACACACCGAGTCACTTACACACATGGCCTCATTCTTACATGCATAGACCCAAGACAATTTCCATCAGCACACCGAAACGCCGTGCATCTACCCACGCCTGCTACTTGGAGCACGGGCCGTGAGCCAGCAACATCGGCACCACCGGGAACCTCGTCTGGCACGCGGGGTCTTGGGCCTGAATCTGTATTTTAATCTTAACAGATCCCAAGTGATTTGTACTCATATTAAAGTTCAGGACACACTGCCACAGCCTAGTGTCTAAAGCAAGCGGCAGTTTGCAGGAAGAACTAGAACGACCGAGCAGACGGTTAGTACCGTCCGCCTGCACACATCATTCCCTCCGTCTAGACAGCTGGGGGTCTGATGAGTGCGGCTCCTCCCCCACCACAAGCTCCGCCCCCCGCACAAGGAAGTGGTCTCCCCGTTGAGGTCCCGAGGTTGAGTAAGCACTAACCCTGCGGCGGCGGGGAGGTGAGAGAGTTTTCTAAGAAGAAACAATTCCGTGCAAAGGCCCCAGAGGAAACAACCGTGGGGCGTTCCAGAGGAGCCGAGAGACGGCTGGAGAGCCTCATGGGCAGAGAGAGGCAGGAGATAAGGCCGAGGTGCCAGGTCCGGAGGACGGGGGTGGTTTTCCTTTGTCTCTTTGTGTTTTTTTTAAGATTTTATCTATTTATTTGACAGAGAGATCACAAGTAGGCAGAGAGGCAGGCGGGGGCGGGGAGGCAGGCTCCCCGCTGAGCAGGGAGCCCGATGTGGGGGTCGATCCCAGGACCCTGAGATCATGACCTGAGCCGAAGGCAGAGGTTTAACCCTCTGAGCCCCCCCAGGCGCCCCTTCTCCATGATTTCAATGCTGGTGGGACGCGTCTGCTGCCCTCTGGAGGCATGGTTCTCCGGGGCGTCCGTGGCTACTCGGACGGCAGGGTGTGCTGCGTAGATGCTGTAACAGGAGAAGAGCCTGGTCTCCTTCAGTCGTGCGTTGCCTGTCTTGGGGAAGAGCGCCTTCCTCGTTTGGTCCCAATCTTTGAGAACCAGTAACAGTGGGGCAGGCATACGCTGCCTCTCGCTCAAGGACTGTGCTTCTGGAAGCCCAAGCACGGTCGCGCACACCTGCAGCAGTGGGGGCCGCGGCTCAGATCTCTGAATCCCCAGAGAACTGTGGGCGTGGGATGGGGCCTCATGATCGCTTCACCGCCATCCGCGTCCCCCCGAGTGTGTTATCCTCGGAAGCCGTGCGTCATCCCCGGCAGAAGTCGAGACATGGGGAGGAACACGGAGTGCACCGGGCACGACGGGGAGGAGCTCGGGTTCGCAGGGGACCTGGGCCGGGGAAAACCTTGTAAGAACAGCAGAACAAGAATCCCGTGCGAATGCACGACGTCTGGCTGTTCCGCGGAGGGAGGAAAAGCCCGGCCGTTCTGGGGAGGGAGGTACCATACAGAGTCTTACGTTTGTCTCTTTTTCCTTTCGTCGGAGTCTGGCTGGCGCACGGTGTCGTGTCGGTCTCAGGGGCACGGTGTAGTGTCTCACCTGCTCTCTGCGTTGCCCGGCGCTCCTTGTGGGCGTGGCTCCCATCTGTCACCTCACTGTCCCGCCGTCACGGTGCCGCGGACTATATTCTCTCCGCTGCTCCTCTCGTCCCCCAGACGTCCTCATGCACGTTTTCTCGCCTGTTAAAGGCTCCCGCTCGCGGCTCGTCGGGCGCACACTGTGAGGGGCAGAAGCGAGGCCAGTGAGGGGCTTCCTGCAAAACCCCGGCAGGAGATGGTCGGCGGCGCGGCCAGGGTAGCGGTGCTGAGGGTGGGGACTGCCGACCCCCGGGCAGCTCGTGGTGACGGAACCAGGTGCACATCCTGCTGGGCTGCGTTCGGGGTGTGAGAGGAGAGGGTCAAAGAGTCTGAAGGATTTGCCTGAGCGGACGGAGAGGGCGAAGGATGCGGGGTGCCGGGCTCGGGGAGCGGGACAGGCGTTGGGATTTCCCATGAAGGGGTCCGACAGGCTTGTGGAATACCCCGTAGGAAGATGTCAGGTCAGGACTTGAGCGTCTGCGTCCGGAGCTCAGGGACGCGGCCTGGGCTGCGGCGTGAGCTCAGGGGCCCGTCAGGCCGGCTCACTGGATGCTTCCAGAAGTTGGAGGGTAGGTGTGGGAAGCAGGGAAGCCGAGGACCGACCTGGGATGCCTCAGTATTTGGGGGCGGGCAGTTGCCTCAGGGAGATAACGAAAATCCATCGAAGGAGATGGGAGGAGCGGCCAGTGAGCCGGGAAGACCAAGAGACCTGTGTCCCCAACGTCCCTAACAATGCAGAGACACCCGCTGCATCCGATGTCATCCTGCCAGAAGTCTGAGGACGGGGAGGCCATCCTTGATCTTGCTCATGGGGGTGAGAGTCTGACAGATTCTAGGGTCCGTCCCAGAGACAGTGAGAGGAGAGTTTGGAGAGCAAGTGTGGACTCTATTTTGAGGAGTTTTTCTCTGAATGAGAACAGAAAAACAGGGCAGTCCCTGAGAGCTTGTGTGTTGGGTTTTACATGAGGCTGAAGAGATGTTTCTGCAGAGGCGGGGGTGCGGGTGCTGATCCACACATGTAGGGCTCAGCCCCCAGCACGTGGGCCCCCTCCACGGTCACAAGAAGATGGGAGAAAAGAACCCCTCGACAGGTGCAGAGTAGGCGGCTGGGGGGAGGGGCACGCGCGAGACTAGCAAAGTCCCCAGGACTGAGATCGTGTCAGAGCACTTGTGTTGCACACACACTTCCTGCGTGTGCGTCCTTCCGTTGCCCAAACAGCAGAGTCGTCAGCCTCGAGCTGTAGAACAGCTTCTAGAACACACTGGCCTCGGGGTTGCTTCTCCTGGGGGCCGGTTAGCTTTGCTCCGTTAAGGCGGGAAATCCCCGCGCTGGGCTGTTGGCCGTAGAGAATCCTGCCTTCAGGCCTGAGGCCGGTGAATCCCAGAAGGCCCAGCAGCACCAGCAGAAACGATGCAGCCGCGCCTGTCCTGCCACGGAGTCACCGCTGGTAAACAAAGACCTTCTGCTCCTGCTCCGTGGAGTCACCGAAGCGACATTTCCCGTCAGCAGCTTCGCACCCTCGGCAGAAAGTTCCGGAGCCGAGATCGTGACGCCCAGTCGGAGCTAAGGCAGTTCTCCCAGAGGAGACGCCTAACGGGGTGGGGGGCACAGATGCGGGAGAGGATCTCACCCCGCCGGCCGGTGGTGACGACGCAGGCCTCAGTGGGGGAACAGCTCACGCTCAGGCCTGGCATGTGAGCAGGATGGGGAGTCGGCGTCTGGGCGGCCCCACGGGGCCAGGAGGGAGTGGGACAGGAGGAGGGGCGGTCAGTGAACCCCACACTCAGCCCTGCCCCGGCCTTGCAGCCGCACATGCCCAAACTGACTCACGTCTGTTCAGGTGTTTCTTTGACAAGAGCTCATTGAGCTTTTACCTGGCTCTGAACGGGACTCGGCGCGGGTGGGGGTGGGGGTGGGTGCGGGGTGGGGGTGGGGGTGGGGGTGAGCGCAGACTGCCATGGCTCCTGCCCGGCCGGCTTGCTGTCTGTCGGGAAACAGACACGTGATGTAAAAATCACACAAACAGGAAACTCTCATTGAGATGGCGGTGTTCGGGGAGGTGGCAGGAGAGCGGAACCTCGCCGGGCAGGGCCATCCCTGCGACAGCGACCTCTGAGGTGGACTCGGAAGGGCAAGTAAGCCTGAACAAGGGGACCAGCTAGGGAAGCAGAGGGGACCACATGTGGGAAAGTCTGCGGGAGAAGGTGCTGGAAACAGGCCACCGAGGCTATCATGGGGTCCGTGGCCAAAATGCAGGGAGGGCCATCCACGCAGAGGGCCTGCAGGGTGGCTGTGGGCATTAGGACAAAACCACAGTGTCCTTGTACGTGACCAGGGCACCAGCAATAGTGCTTCGTGATTTTATCCGAGCATTTGTAGCATCCGCTTTATTTTTTCTTTACGTTTTATTTATTTTAGAAAGAGAGTGAGAGTGAGCTCAGGTGGGAGATGCAGAGGGAGAGGGACAAACAGACAGACGCGGTGCTGAGCGCAGAGCGCGACGGGGACCGTGACCCGAGCCACACCTAGAGGTGGCGCCTCACCACCTGAGCCCCCCAGGCGTCCCAATGACGTTCCACGTTAGTCATATTTGGGGTGATCTTATTTCTTTCCTTTTATACTTTCCCTTAGTGCACGTTATTTCTAGTGAGGGTCTATTTTCTTCTTCTTCTTCTTTTTTTTTTCTTTTTTTGCAAAAAAAGGGCTTTTTAAAATCCAACTACGCTGACATGTAATTTATACTAAAATGCCCCTAAGTGAGCGCCTCTGTGAGTTTTCTTTTTTTTTTTTTTTAAGATTTTATTTATTTATTTGAAAGAGATCACAAGCAGGCAGAGAGGCAGGCAGAGAGAGAAGGGGAGGCAGGCTCCCCGCTGAGCAGAGAGCCTGATGCTTGGCTTGATCCCGGGATCATGACCTGAGCTTAAGGCAGAGGCTTAACCCCCTGAGCCCCCCAGGCGCCCCTCCTCTGTGAGTTCTGACAAGGGCAAACACCTCCCCGAAGGTGTAGGACAGTCTCACCAGCCCAGGAAGACCTTTCCCGCCCGGCCCCAGCTCCAGCCCGGGGCAGCCACTCATCCACTCTCCGCCACCGCCCGTCCGACCTGCTCTGGTTTCCTGCGGACGATGCAGCCACGGGGTGCTCCTCCGTGGCCAGCGGCTTTCACTCACACGCGGTTGACTTTCTCCGCCCCTTGCACAAGCCGGCGCCCCGCGCCCCGTGCTAGCCGAGTCACAGCCCCTAATGCAGACACGCACACGTGTGCGGTGTGTAGAGCGCTTGGGTCGTCTCCGGTCTTTCTGCCGGTGTGAGTGACACGGCAGGGGATAGCGTGGACGTGTTTTACTTCTGTTGAGTGGCCCTGGGGTCACTGTGTGTTTCCGGTGAGAAGAGTCTCTCGAGCTGTTTTCCAAAGACATACAGTTTTCCCCGTGCCCGTCGCGCACGAGAGACCCTCGGCTCCGTGTCTCCCCGGAGCCTGGTGCTGTCGGTCCTTCCCGAGGGAGCCGTTTGGGAACGCGCGCGCCTTACGGTGCGTCCAGCGCGAGTTCCGCCGCGACCAGTGGCGTCCGGCGTCTTTCCTGTGCGCACCCGGCCTCCTGCTTTCCCGAGCTGCGTGCTCCGGGCTGGCGTCCGTTTCCAAACTGGGTTGGCGGTTGTGTTGTCACCGAACTGTAAGTGTTACATATGCCCGGGGCAGGGCCTCCGCCAGGTGCTGGTGTGACATGTCGCCTCCCGCCCCTGTGCCTTGCGATTTTGAGTTGAACACCTGTATTGGGATATAATTCTACATTGTCTTTATAAGAGAATAGTTTTTAGGTTTTGGGGTTTTTTTCCTTTTCTGGTGCATGTTTTTGTGCTGTGCCTAAAAACCTTTACCGGCTCCAAGGTTGTGAAGATATTCTCCTGTGTTTCCTCTGGGTTTTTACAGTTTTCCCTTATATTTAGGTCTGTATTTGTTTCACTTTCATCTTTCTGTGTGGCATTGGGGAAGAGATGAGGATCAAAGCACCCCCCCCCGCCTCCCACCCCCCGTATTTTTTCAGTAATAAAACACACAGGGAGGGGCGCCTGGGTGGCTTAGTGGGTTAACGCCTCCGCCTTCGGCTCCGGTCATGGTCTCAGGGTCCTGGGATCGACCCCGCATCGGGCTCTCTGCTCAGCGAGGAGCCTGCTTCTCTCTCTCTCTCTGCCTGCATCTCTGCCTACTTGTGATCTCTGTCTGTCAAATAAATAAATATAATCTTAAACACACACACACACACACACACACACACACACACACACGGAGCTGTAGTTTGAAAGACCAGATCACAACCAACCAGAAGTTTCCTGCCTTCCCAGCAGCTTTTACTCTGTTAATGAGATCATCGTAGCATAAAAGTCTGGGTTTAGGGGCACGTGGGGGGCTCAGTTGGTGAAACGTCCAGCTCTTGATTTCCGCTCAGGTCCTGGGATCGAGGCCCATGTTGGGGAGTCTCTCTCTCCCTCCTCCGTGCCCCTACCCCCCACTCATGCCCTCAAGCTCTTAAAAACACACACGCAAACAAAAACAGGCTTTGTGGCTTCTTGTGCAAATGTATCTCAAGTGGCCACACCCACACACACTTCCCGTCTGTCCATTCATGACTCGGCACTTAGTTCTGATTCACAGGAACAGGACGGTAACTCCCCACACTGAGCAGGGCGGGGAGCACCGAGGGAAACAACAGGTAGAGATGCTCTGTGTTCCAGACAGACTCATGCCCCAGGGGCCCAGGTGCTTGGCTCTCCTGTGCGATTCGATAAATCAGCTAGAGTGACTTCTGCCAAAAATGTTGCCCTCCTGACTTGCCCCGTGTCCTAACCCACATTGTTAAGGATCCCGGGGCGACTGGTAACTACAGAGAACACACTGATGGCCACCAGAGGAGAGGTGGGGGCATGCTGGGGGTAACGGGTTGGGGATGAGGGAGTGCACTTGTCATGATGAAATAAAGTACAATAAAATAAGAAACTCTCTGGTTCTCCGGGTCTCTACTCCACAGCGGCCGTGGGGAGCACGAGACTAGGGCTGAGAGCCTGCGTGTGAAATCTCCGTGCGGGCTTGTGCAGTAGACCTCCGGGGCAGGATGAGTAGTTTCTGAAGGGCTCTCTTCAAATCAGCTTTAAAAAAAAGAATCACAGGGGAAGTGAAGCCTGAATCAGCTGACATCCCCTGGGAGAAGGCCCAGAGCCTGAGAGCAAGGGGTCTCGATTCTGTATTAGATCAGCTACTCCCTAAGCGAGGTGATGGAAGCCCCGGGGAGGGGCAGGGGTTGGGACAGAGACCGTCAGGGGACGACGAGGAAGCATGGGGAGGTCTGGAACAAAGTGTGGCGCTCCCGTCCTGCCGTCAAAGTTGCTGACCTGCCGTTGGAACTCAGGATGTAACAAAAGACATAATTTTCTCATTTATGAACTTTTAAAAAAATGTCTTTATTTGGTGTGGGGGGCGGTGCCCAGGGAGAGGGAGGGAGAGTCCTCAGCCTCCCCACCGAAGGCGGAGCCCAACATGGGGCTCGAGCTCACGACCCCAGGATCATGACCTGAGCTGAAACCAGGAGTCAGATGCTTCACCAACTGGGCCATCCAGGTGCCCCCTAATTTGTGAACTTTTTTAAGGGGAAAGTTGAATAATGGTTCAAAAATGAGTCATTGACCAAAGTGTCTTTGTTCTGACTACCTAAGTGTCCTGTGTCTGTCACTGCCGTCTATCTGTCCTCTCTGAACGGTGGGCCACGGAGCAGGGTCAGTGGGGGCAGGCAGCAGAGGAAACTCCTCTGCACCCAGGGTCACGAGGGCCACAGGGGAGCAGGATGCGGACTCGCCCCCACGTGGTCTCCACGAGTGACATGGAAAATGACTTCTGGGTAACAGGCGCAGCCTCCAGAAGGTCAGCCGCAGGGCAGGAAAGATGTCCCCTTCCTGCCCTCGTCCTCTCGATTCAGTACCTGCCCCTGTCTTGAGCTTCGCCCTTCCACTCGGACACAGGCAGGACACAGATGACGCACTGAAGCAAATACACAATTTATTCACTAAAACGAGAACAAAATTTCCATCACATGGAAACATCAAGTTACATAACCAAATTTGTTTATTTAGAAATAGAAGTAAGTGTTGGCAACACTTTTTGTAGAAGTCAAGGAAACTGGGCGGGTTTCACAATGGGGAGTGTCCCTGTGGGCGGGTCAGTAGTATTGCTTCAGGAGAGAGAACATTTCACAGATCTTTCCTGTAACTTCCAGAAAGGTCAGCCAGCCGGACTTGGGCTCGAACTTCTTTACAAAGCCGTCCTCCTGTTGGGGAATAAATTTCACAGTTTAAAAATCATGAGACAGGGGCACCTGGGTGGCTCAGTGGGTTAAAGCCTCTTGCTTTCGGCTCGGGTCATGATCCTGGTGTCCTGGGATCGAGCCCCGCATCAGGCTCTCTGCTCAGTGGGGAGCCTGCTTCCTCCTCTCTCTCTGCCTGCCTCTCTGCCTACTTGTGATCTCTGTCAAGTGAGTAGGTAAAATCTTTTTAAAAAAGAAAAAAAAATCATGAGACAGATCAGTGGGATCAAAAGCAAAGAAACTGCCACTTCACTAAAGCAGACAGTGGTCTCATCGGCACCCGCACGGGTCTCCCCCCATCCATCCGCACCATCACTGGGAGCAGTGCCCTCCAATGGAAACACAGCGGGGGCTACAGAGGGAAGTTCAAGTTCGTAGCAGCCACATTTCTAAAGTAAGAGGAAACACGTAAAGTTAATTTAAAGAATATATTTATCTAAAATATTATGATTTCAAATAAATAAATAAATAAAATATTATGATATCGATATGTAATTGATACGAAAATTATTGAGCTATCTTACATTCTTTGCCCAAACGCTTTGCGATACGCTGTGTGTTTTGCACTTAGAGCCCATCTGAAATCAGCCCAGCCACATCTCAAGTGTCCAACGGCCGCATGCCGGACAGCACAGCTCTGGAGGACGGGAAGTCTCACTCCTCTCCTTCGGTTCTCTGACGTAGAACTGTGCACTGATGTTTGTAAACAGGACGGGGGCTAGCGACGAAGCCGGGTGCAACAGGGCCTCTGAGCCCGAGAAGAGCCGGTTGTCTCTATCCTGATTCATTCCATCTCTGATCATAGTTTTAAAACATCAGTGTGAACTGCACACTGTAATTCTGGACGGTGATTGTAGAGCGTCCTGACTGCACAGAACGTCTGAGATCACCCAGCCCAATACCCGCTCTTATTTTGAGAAACGAGGAAACCGAGGCCCCAGAGAACGTGAGTGGCCTGAGGTCACCAACCTTCTTAGTTCCTGGGCCTGGAAGGGAAGGCAAACCCCGTTCTTTTCACTCCATGAGCTTCCGAACAACCACCCGAAGAATCAGAAAACTGTTGCAATCATTTTTTAAGTGTTCCCGCAGTGTGCTGGTCAGCCTCCAGCAAGGTCCGGATTCTGGGGTGACGGTCCTTCACGCCACTGCTGGCGTAGGTGACCACACAGGAAAGGACACGCAGCGTATCTCAGGCAGCTGGAAGAGACCCGCTGGTCCATGCCTGCCGCCGTCTGCCCGAGTGTGGCCAGAGCACAGCCTGACACGGTCGGGAGCACTTCCCAGGCAAAGGGCTTCTGCTCACGCGTGTGTCAGGTGTGGTCCTGCTCTGAGACACGACGTCCCGGCCTAACCAGGGGGACAGGCTGCTCCCTCTCTCCGGACTCACACACGCACACGCTTCTCGCTGGAGGTTCGTGCGCCCCTCACTGCTTCCCTTCCCAGGATTCGTGAAGCCACGGGAACGGGGCACCGCCAGACGGCTGCTGCCACCACGCCTGGCATCACTGTCTGTGATGACGGAGCAGTCAACGTCTCACATAACATTCCGCTTCTCCACCACAGAGAGCCAATGTGGGGAAACTCACGAATTCGGCTCTAGGAAGATTAGAAAAGCTATGAAAAGCTACAATTAAAAAGGAGAGAATTCACAGTAGCTGAGCCTGCAAGCGACCGTCCACGGCCGACGCGTGGATCACCCAGACACGCACATCCCCAGGGTGGAACGCTGGTCATCCTGAAGAAGGAGAGACGTTCTGACCCCGGCCGCCCTGGGGACAGGCCTCGAGCGTGTGATGCTCAGTGAGCCGAGCCCATCACGAGAAGACAAAATCGCACACCCCGTGTACACCAAGAGCTCGGAACAGTCAGAATCACAAAGGCAAAGCAGGACGGTGGCTGCTGTGATATGGGGCGCAGGGTTGGGGAGCAAGTGTCTGGGCACAGAGGCCTGCGGATGTCCTCCGTCCGAGTGGGCAGTGCGACCGTCCGCACACAGTCTCGGTCTGCCCGTTGTCAGAGAAGGGTCCTGGGGCCAGTCGGGAAGTGTTTCTACAAAGGAAGGCAACCCTAGTATCTACCAGCTGGGAGCTGGTTAAGGAATCAGGATGCGTGAAGTGGGTGGGATATTCTGCAGACGCTGGAGATGTCAGCCGGGGGCCGGGGAGGCAGGGCTGGAAGTACTCGGGAAGTCACGTGCGAGACTGTCACATGAACCTTCGTTGGGATGACGGATGGTGGACACGTGTGGACGCGTTCAGTGGTGGGAGTGATCTTTCTTCTGTCACACGTACATTTTCAGTGATGCTATTTGTACCTTAGAACCATTCTGTGGGGCGCCTGGTGGCTCGGTCAGCTGAGCATCCGACTCTTGGTTCCCGCTCAGGTCATGATCGCGGGGTCCTGGGATCGAGCCCCGCGTCTGCTTCCACGCTGAGCTTGGAGCCTGCTTAAGATTCTCTCTCCTGTGATTCTGCTGCCCTGCCCCACCTTGGTCCCATTCTCTCCGTCTCTCTCTTAAAAAAAAAATTACATGAGGATAGATACAGAACTAGGGGTTCAATATCCTGTCAGTAATGCAGTAATAAGCAAGGAGTGCCCAGATCTGGTTCTTCCTGGGAATACTCTCTATTAAATTCAGCTACCTTGGCTCCAAGAAAGCCTCAAGCGTAAAATAATATCCTGCGTCCATAATTCAAAGAAAACCAGACCCTGAGAATTGCTTAGAGCCAGCAAAGTACCACGTGGTGTCCACACGCTTCTCTAGTGACTTCATTATTCGCTCGACAGATACTTGCTGACCCTCGGCCACACGCCAGGCACTGTTTCAGGCGCTGGGAACAGCCTGGTGAATGAACACGCAGAGTCCTGGGCTCACTAGGCTTGGGACGGGGACCCGCATCCCGGAGCAGGGCCTGGGGCCTAGCGGTGGGGGTACCGTCAGATGTGGGCGGCTGAGGGAGACGCCCCCAGGAGGGCCGCGGGCCGCGCACACCTCTGGGGGGAGGTCATTCCGGGCAGTGGCCAGAGCCAGTGCAAAGGCCCTGACGGGGAGGGCGGGGAGCATGCTTAGTTACCCAGGGAGGCTGGATCCGAGAGCGCGCAGGAGGGGCTCCTGGTATGCGAGCGCCGATGGGGGTTGAGTGCAGCGGTCAGTACTGGGTATGTGGTGCTTGCTTCCTGGGTGATCGGGGTGCTGGGGAGGGTTCAGACCAGGCCAGCACACGGCGGCTCCCAGGCTGGCTGCCACACGGGGAGCAGGCCGTGGCAGGGCGAGGATGGGAGTGGGAAACAGAACAGGTGCTGCCAACAGGACTCCCTGATGAACGTGATGTAGGGTATGGGGGGTGGAGGGTGATGCCCAGGGTCAGAGAGTGTTCCGGAAGGACCCTCAGGGAGGCTCAAGTTCTGGCTCATGTCCCGTTTTGTGAAATGATCTTAAATCTCCAGCTAAAATCCCAGAGGACCAGTCTGACCCCCAGATGGAATCCAAGGGTGTGAGGGGTTCCTGGAGAGTCCGTCCCCTCACCATGAGTTCCTCGTGCCAGCGGGACACCGACTCGCTCGTGTGCATGTCTCTGCACGTCCTTTGGTCCAGACGGCTCTTCCCAGCAAGAGGCTCAAGGAACCCCAGCGGCCGCCGCTCTGGGGCCGCTCGTCTCCGCTCCGCTCTGGAAAGTCCCAGCAGCGCCTGCACGTCCTGGCCTTGGACGGGGCTTTCTGTGCATCCGCTTCTCAGGGTTGTGTGTTCAACCCTCTCAAAATGGCCCACGTACACTTCACAGTTGCACAGGATTTGGCATTTTACAGGGCGCTCTTCCAGAAGTGTCCGCCGTCTTCTAACTCCCCTACTCAGGCAGCTGTTACTGTTCCCCTCATACGGTGCCGACATGATGCATCCCCGTTCTGTCACGTGATACGCATTCTGCAGGGGGCCTCACTCACTCGGGGTCACACCAGGAGCAAAGCCAGGATTCAGATCCCAGTTTCGATGGGCGGGGAGGGGTTGTGCCCAGCCTCTCCTCTCAGCAGGTCCTCATGGATGTGAAGGCCCAGCCTTTATGCACAAAAGATGGCAGCAGCTCTCCCACCGGACGGGCCGGAGACCCTCCACTCTCGGCCATCCACACTGGCAGGGGGACAGGAGGAGGGAACCGCACACGTGGTAGGGGAAGAGAAAGAGAGGTGAGCAGCACCGGACAGAAGAAGGGGAGAAGGGAGAGAAACAGGGAGGCAGGGAGGGAGGAGGGAGAGCAGTCACTCACACTGATGAGCATGAGAAAGAACGTGTGAGTTGACCTCTCACACAACCACACAACTGACACACGGGTCCCCGTTTCCCCGTTCCCGTGGGGACTCCGGTCTAACTGCAGGGCCTGGAACTTAGGAAGACTCAGTGTGGCTGAGCAGGGACGTCGCAATCCGAGCTCTGCTGACGACCATGATCCCGACGGGAGCGGACACCTGCAGAAGCTGTCCTAGGAGCTCCGGGCATACGAGTGACCGATTTCATCCAGACAGCAGTGCCGGGCATTGATGGCCCCGTTCCCCCGTATTACAGACAAGGACACGCGGCCCTAAGGTTCACTAACTCGATGGCCTCCCGGGGGCGCCGGGTGCTGGCACCTGGCCTCCAGCCCAGGTGCTTGGAGAATCTGTGCTGTGTCACTCCACGAGTTCTCAGGCTTGGACCGCCATGGAATTACACGTGTTCTGTGGCCGTGTGCTGAGGGCTCTTCTCGCCATGCCTTGTTGACATGCGTCCTAGTCTGGAGCCACGGGCAAGCACTCTGGACCCTGGGCTTCCGGCTGTCACTGCAGAGCGATCTTGCCCATCTGAAAATTCAGCTCTACCAGAGCAGGCATGGGACTGAGCCATCTGCCCCAAGATGAACCCTTCCTGTGTTCAGTTCACTCGCTCGGACCGCGGTGTCAGCGTCTCGGGGAGGAAGGCCTCATGTGGCCGAGCTAGTGCTGACTCAGGTCGCTTGGCCGCGGAAGTGCCACGCCCAAGACCTAAGCTCTTCGGGGCTCTAAGCCCTCCGAAACCCAGGAGCCCCGTGAACGCTGAGTGTGCGTGTGGGCACGCGTGTGAATCTGTGCGTCACTCATACCTGGGCCACCCCTGGAAGACGAGTCCATTTCTGGAAATTATCAGAGACAGTCCCCGCCCCCACTGAAGATGAGTTCCACGAGCTCACAGTCTGTGCCATTGAGAAGCTGCATTTTTAAGGAACAGTCATTACTGTGTGGGTGACAAGTACCGGTGTGAGCCACGGCACGCTCACACGCGGGCCCCCGTGCTAGATAAGCGTTGCCTGGGGGGAAACCTACGCCTGTGGCCAGCAGAGCTTCCCACAGCTGACTGGGGGGCAGCGGGACCCTCCACACCCAGGCTCCATTCAGCTCCAAGTCCATAAGAGTCAGGGACAAGAGACGCCCCATCACCACACAGGAAGGGACGATGTGGGGGACATCACATACAATGTGACCCCACCAAGGGTTGGAACATTTATAACAACGGGTTGCCTGGCTGGCCCGGATGGAGGAGCGTGCAACTCTAGACCTCGGGGTCGTGAATTTGAGCCCCAAGTTGGGTATGGACTTTACTTAGAATTAAAATCTTTAAAAAATAAATAAAAAATTCACAAAACATTTATAATAAAGGAAAGCAGCTATACTTTCAAAAGACAGCTAACATACCAGAAGATATCTGCCACATATATAAGAATAATATATAAAAGTATATTTTACATATAAAATAGTATATAAAATACATCTTTCATATATCAAAATATTTGAAAATAAAAACATACAAGAAGGAATTGTTACAAATCGATGAGAAAAAGACAAAAAGTAGGAAAATGGGTGAAGAGTATAAATGGGCTATTCCCTAAGAATTGCGCGTGGTCAATAAAGGTGTGGAAGGTGCACGGCCTCGCGGGCAGCCGTGGAAGCAGGAACTAAAACGGGAAGTTGGAGAGCGTCTCCTAACCCAACGGAAAGGGGAGATTAGGACCGGTCAGCTGGGGTGGGGGCAACGTCGCTGAGCCTCTCTGGACAGCAAGGACCTGGTGCGTTGAGAAGTGGACGTGGCCATCCAACCCCCCAGGGGGAGCATGAGTGGACGTGCCCAGGAACGCACTATTTGTGGTGCAAAGTGGAAATAACCGAGAACTCCTCCAGCCCAACCCGGCCAGACCCTCCATGGTGTGTACGGACAGCAGCATGTGTAGAACTCTTTACAATATTATATTTTCTTTTTCTTTTTTTTTTTTAAGAGCGGGAAAGAGGGAGAGAGAAACCGGTGGGGGAAGCGGCCGAAGGAGGGGGAACCCTAAGCAGGCTCCATGCTCATCCCGGAGCCCAATGTGGGGCTCGATCCCACGAGCCTGAGATCATGACCTCAGCTGAAATCAAGAGTCAGACACTTAACTGACTGAGCCCTGAGCCTCCCCCAAAAAACACGGTGTATATTTTCTATTTTCTGTGGATACATTCATTAGGCAAGATTTGCATGTAACATAATTGATAACAGCGGGTCCGTCGTCACTAGGGGGAGAAGAAGGCTAGCCTTGGGGGTTGGCGGGCGAGGGTCCTCGGAGACAGGAGTGCTTCGGGAAAGGGTGAAGTGCACCGGGTCTAAAAACAAACACCCAGCTGTGAAAAGCCGTTAATCAGTGACTTCTGACAAAGCCCTCTCCACCTCCCACTCTGGGCTTTTTGAGGTTTTGATAATAAAGTGAATTGTTGTTTGGAAATTCCCCAATAAAGTTTCTATAGCTGGTGGCACAGCACATTAGTTTTTTACCAACAGGCTTTAACAGCTAGAGTTTGTTCTATGAGAAAACTGACCAAGAAAAGCAATTTGTAAGCAATGAATTTGCAAAGATGTACCTGTGTTTTGCAACATAATAACTACCCAAATGTAACGGAGTCTCCTACCGACTAAAGCTATGTTGTCACGACCGCCGGGCTGGACCCTGACTGGGCTCCGCTGCTGACGCGGACAGGGGAGATGCCGCGTGGCTCCCTGACTCAGCCGCAACCCTTCACGCTGTTAGGAAGGAACACGGCAAGCACACGGATCTTCCAGCCACAGAGCTCTGACTACCTGGAAAGGAGCCAGAAATGTCTTCTTGTTTTAAAAACGAGAAACTTTAAAAACAAGTCACCCAAAGAAAATAGTGGATTTTTAACAACTAGCAAGAAACCATGCATCCCTCCATCACGGGTAAAAGCAGCGAACAAGGTTCCCACAGTACGTACCCAGCCTCCGTTCTGTCTTATCCACTCCCTCATGTTTGTCGTGATGAACTCTGCCACAAAGTAAGAAACCCTAGAAGCATCCACGTCCGGGGAAGTTCGCTCCTGGAGGAGCTTCTTGGAGAGAACGCCTTCAAAGGCAAATATGGTCACAATCCTTCCCCAGTTAATAATGCCATCTTCAAATTCCTTTTCCATGACTTGATTGAAGATGGTTCTGGCAGTGTCGATGGACCCCACCTCAAAACTGTCCAAGCACGGTTTCAAGTTCTCTTCCACCTCCCCCTGCACACAGGAGGCCACGTCCCGCAGGACCTGGGACACTCTGCCGGCGGTCGGGCCGGGTCGCGGGATCTGCAGGACATGCCTCACGTAGTCCTGGGCTAGTGACAGCGTGTACCCGAACTCGCCGTCTGTCATCTTCCTCCTGCCCCGCAGGCCCGCCGGCCGTGTGCTCTCCCGGGAGCGGGCAAGGCCAAATGAGGCGGGCCCCGGCCGGCCTGGGGATGTGACTCACGGCGACGCATGGAGGCCAGTGGAATTTCTGTGTGCATCACCGACGGCTCCTTCCTCCTCGTCACTCTCGGGCGTGGGCTGTGTGTGAAAGAGAAAGTTGAAACTGTGGAAGAGGGAAATGGCTCGATGAGAAGCCACTTCCTCAAACTGTCAGTGATTAACTTGGGGACTTAAGGGCTGAGGGCAGGACGTAGAGAAACCAAAACTACCCCCCCACCCCCCGCCCGCCGGCTGCCGTCTCACCCCGCAATGCCACTTTTAAGAACTGAAAGCAGGTGTCACACACGCGCACCTGAACGGTCACGGCAGCGTTACTCACGGCCATCAGAAGGTAGAAACAGCCCGAAGGTTGGTCAGCGGAGACCCAGCGACTCTAGTCAGGGCCAGTTACTGGAAGCAGGTGCCGCTGCAGGGGGAGGGGGACTGCCGAAGCCAGCGGGGGGTGGTCCCGCACGCTGGGGACACGCAGTAGGAGCTGTGCGCGTCGCCCGGAGCCAGCCCGTGCAGGGAGACAGGGCACAGACCGCCGGGGCAGGGCTCATTCTCACTGGGAACCGGCATCCGCTGGGGATGAAAACGTGTTGGAGGTGCCCAGAGGTGATGTCGCACACCCTGTCTCTACACCAGACTCCGCTAAATCGCTCATGTTGAGATGGCGGGTTTTACGTTCTGCGAATGTCACCTGCAGAAAAGTGTCAAGACAGCCACCAGCTGAGCCAGGCTAGTGACGGTTGGGGACAGGGCTCAGTCAGCCGCGGCGGAGCGGCCGGGGAGCCCGGAGCCTGGCTCAGGGACACCACCCTGGACACCGCGGCCTTGAGCCTGGGAGGGGTGGACGGGGCGGGGGCGCATCTCCTCCTCTGGCCTTCACCTCTCGTGGCCCTGGAACTTCTGACCCACAGAAAACAAGCCCTTGCTTCTCACTCTTGAGTCTTGTCGAAAATGGAAGCGCCGGCACCCAAATGGCTCAGACTCACACGCACCAGCCCCCTTGTCCCTCGCTTGCGTGCCCGGCATCTGTGAGGGGACCACATGGACGGCCTCACGGGCTGAGGCAGGTGAGCCCGGAGCCCTGGCTCCTCACTGTCCTCCCCTCGGGCAGCCGCAGAGCCACCGCCTGCCATCAGGATGTCCCCTGGTGAGTGCGTGAGGTAAGGGCGAGTGTCTGGTTCACGGGGCACGGGCAGACCGGGCTCTGCAAAGGGCCGGTGAGAGGAAGCCAGGGCGGACGGCAGGTCTCCCAGCAGAGTGCTGGCGGCGGGGAGGGGAGGCCCACATCCCGGGCACGGCCACGGCCGCAGGGCCACCAGCCCTATTCGCAGGTGGGATGGGCTGGGAGCCCTGCAGGACTGAAGCCACGCTCCCAGCCACATCTGGAGCAACTTCAAGACTCCGTGTCCGGAATGACTATAGACAGGAAACATGGTTCACGTACAAAGTGCATTTCTGAACCCGCACACAAGGCCTAGAGGGGAAGGGAGCTCCCTAGGGCTGTGGTGGCGGTGGAAGCAGCCCTGCCAGGGCTCCCGCTTCAGGACGCAATGGCGGAGGGCCCCACGGCTTCGCCCCAAGTGCCACCGCCCCCCGCAGTGTCCCCCAGGCTGCTGCCCGTCAACAACTGAGCAAGGCAGGGGCTGCACAGAGACCAGCCCGCTAGTCAGCCTCCTCTGGAGGGCGGCTTGGTTTCTGTGACTCGCCAGCAGCGCTGGGGACATTTTCTGAGACTGGGCTTTTCCTCCAGCCCTCCCTCCACCACCCACTGCGGCCTCCGTGCTCCCAGCCTCTCCCCCTGCCTCCCCCTGCTCCCGGCGAGTCTCTGGAACACCGACCCCCTGAGGCCGGGGTCCTGAACGGGCACGGAACACAGGGGTGCACTGCACTCATGTGCTGGGCCTCTCTTCCTCTGTGTCCCCGGGGAGAGTCCTCTCAAGCCCACTCGGAAATGCCCGCTTGCCCACAGGAGGCACCTTCCTTCCTGCAAACAACCGCTGGGCACCCGAGGAGCGGGTCCAGGCTGACTCCTCCCCGCGGAGTCGCGGCGTGAGCCCGCGGCGTCAGAGCTGCAGCAGGCCCTCCGCAGTCGGGTGCACGGTCTCTCTCTCGCCCGTGCCTGAGCCCGCACCTGTCCTTAATCTGTTGGACAAGTGGAGGGCGTCTCCCACTGCAGCCCACTTTACTTTATCCCAGAGTTTCTAGTCACGTCTCTGAACAGGTGGCAGAGAGAAAGACAAAGTCTTTGCTAAAAAGAATGATTTCTTTTTATGGAAAGTGTAATGACTTAAGGGGTGTGTGGTGGGGGGAGCTAGGGGACAAGGGGCACGCGGCCAGCCACAGCCCAGGCGTGAGCACAAAGGAAGGTGTCCTTTCTCAGCATCATGACCACCTGGGTCTGCACTCACCTGGGCCCGGCCTGTGCACGCTTCCCCATCCCCCTGAGCTGCTCTGTGCACCCGGGGAATTCTGGATGAAGTGTGGGCTCCGTGCTGATGCAGGCTGAGGGCGTCGCCCCGAGCTTGTGGGGTCTGGAACCCGTACGTGGCCTGTGTCAGGTGCTCGATGTACAAATGTCTGCCCCTGGAGAACTTTCTGTCTGGGAGACACCGTGCCTTCTTAGAGGTAAAGACCTGCGGGCGGAATGATGAGAGGCGGCTTCTGGAACTTAACTTCCAATACAAGGGCCCCTCCTGGAGCCCCTTTGGAGGCCACGGGCCGGGTTTGTGGGCCCGTGATGCTGGGGGGCTGCAGGTATACTTGTACCACACTCCTCTCCTCTGGGCCCGGGACCGATGGGTGGCGGCAGATGACAGGTGACTTCCTGTGTCCTCACAACACCAGCACCCGTGGCCTGACTGTCCCTTCTTATCTAGAAGCTTCTACCGAAGAAGCCAGAGGCTTGGCCAGGGATGAGGGAGGGATCAGCATTCGAGGAAAATGATGGGAGCCGTGTGAGTCCTGTCAATAACCAACCGCCTTTCCCGTCCATGTGGCGCACCAGCACGATGACAGGCCTGCACGGGGACAACCCCACACCCACTTGCCACGTTCACGTGGTCTGCACATCTGTCCACAGACATTCCGCTTCTCTACTGCCTCCCCCAGAGCAGCCCCAGATCTTGATGGCGGAAGCAACGTACTGGCTCCTGGCAGTGGAATGTGGGCAGGGCTGGGGCACGGGGACAGCTCTCTGCTCCACGACGCCCCCATGGCAGGCTGGGGCTCGTCTGTACAGTGACCCCAGCCCAGACGTCCCACCTGGCGGTTCCAGGTCCCAAGAGCAGGGGTTCCAGCACCAGATGCCGGCTACCAACAGCCTTTCCTAAGCCAGCTGGGAGCTCAGAGGGCTCCATTTCTATCCTCCAGTACCAGCAGGGGAAGCCACAAGCCCGCAGCTGTCCACGGAGGGAAACACACTGTTATTGGGAGGACGCGTGTCAGAGAAGCTGCCGCAGGGCCTTCAGACTGCCGCAGGGGGCCGCACACTTGCTGGGTCACTTACGTGCACACTCATACCATCAGGTGACACAGACGGGCAGCTCTGATGCTGGAGCGACCCGGCAGGTGCTGGGGCCACGCCGCCCACCTGTGCTCCCGGCCGGCCGCCACAGGGCTGAGAGCACCCTGGGTCAGAGCCCTCTGGAGAGGAGCCTCTGCTCTTCCCTCCGTCCCGATGGTGGGGAGCTCAGTCTGTCCTTGTCCCCTCTTGCGCCAGCAGAGCTCAGTGGGGAACAGGAGGCTGCCCTGGCTGCTGAGTGGCCGGGAGAATCCCAGCTCCAGGACCCGGGTCCCAGGTGTGTGACCTCAGGGACAGGCTGCGGAGGCCAACTTCTCTTTTCCCAAAAGGTGGAACTTGAGTGGGAAACTGCTGGGCTTTTTGCTGCCTCGCAGGAGGTGGTTCCGGGGAACCCCCGGTCCCGGCTTGCTCTTTTGCTCTGGCTGCTTCCCCTTTCCAGGGCAACTGCCAGGGCAGACTGTCCACAGAGGGCGGTGGTCTTCAACGGGGACACCACCGGGACACAGAGGGGAGTGGGATGTGCGCGAGAGGATGCCTGCGTGGCCCCGTCCTCTCCCGCGGTCCACTGGGGCCAAGCCTCAGCAGTCAGGACGCGGTGGAGGCAAGCCCGCTCCCCTCAGGAAAAGCCAGTGGCCCAGCGTGACACGGCTCCCAGCGGAAGCTTGGTTTCCAGCCCAGGAGACTGACATCTAGGAAATCCTAGGAGCAAGATAAGCCAGTGGGATTTCCCCCAAGTCTCCTGCTGTACTTGGGAGCAAGGCCTAGCGGGTGCAGGAGGGGACCCGTAGGTCTGCAGCAAGAGAGCTGGGGGGCAGGGAGGGGAGGAGAAGGGGGTGTGGACGGATGCGGCTAGTGGGGTAGCGTTTTTAAGTAAGGTCACAGAGACCACGGGGCGGGGGATGGAGGAAGAAAGAGAGGGGGTAAGCCAGGGAGGGTTAAAATGATGAACAGTGCCACCGAGGACAGAATACCAAGCCTAGCCTGGAATGCCGTGCAAGTCTGTCCTTCACGCCTGCGCGTACAGGGGTGCGCTCCCACCGGCCTCTCCTCACCCTCTCTGAATCTCTCCTGATACCCGCTCACCCACTCAGGACCCGCCAAGGGCTTCCCGTGTCCTGAGAAGAGGGGCTCAAGCTCCTTGAAGGAACTTCTGCTCTGGCTTGACCTCCTTGGTCCACTGACTTTGCCACACTCCAGCCCCTGTCCTGGCTCCATGCCTGTGGCTCTGCGTCCCAGTCCGCAGGGCCCACCCCAGCAAAGTCCCCCCATCCCCGAGCCAGGACGAGTCTCCGCGTCTGTGCCCCCGCCAGCTTCCCGGCCGTGCGCACCTGTACTGGGTGCCGGGTGGGCAGCTCCCCGGGGAGAAGGGTTGTCCCGCTCACCCGGGATCCTTCCAGAGGGCCCTCGCGGTGCCCGGCACGTGCGGGTGCACCATGGACGCCGGCTGGGTTCTCTTCTGTCTCTGCACCCGCCAAGTGTTTGCAAATGGCCTGAATGGCCGTGGGTCTGAGCACGGCTGGAGCCACATCCCTTCTCCTGCGGAGCTTTGCTAGCGACACGAGGAAGCACAGGGCTCATCTCTGTCCCGTGTCGGCCTGTGGGGAGAGCAAGAGAAAAGCCCACTTGAGTGATCGTGACGGAAGAGCTCGGACTTCCCTGCCCTCCGCAGAACGGCGGGGCCCACAATATGGTGAAGGAAGCACAGGTGTGTTTGGGGATCGAGAGCGAAACTGGGCCCCCTCCCCCGTAGGGCGGGTCCTCGTGGCGAGCGACAACTTGGAACACCCGAAGTGCACAGTCCGGCCGGCCACTGCCGCCACTCAGCCCGCTGCCCTGCGGACCTCACCGCGCACCTGCCACGGCCACGCACCGCACCGCGTCCAGGGGCCCGTGTCAGGAGCATGGAGCTCGCCGTGTCACAGAGCCTCACAGACCACCAGGAGCTTCAGCTGTTGGACGCTCAGAGCCACCGCATGACAGGACGTGCCCTCCGGCCTGGCGGGGTGGGGGGAGCGGGGCTCAGAGGGGAGGCCGGGCTACGAGAGACTCACACCAGCTCCTGCTGGCCCAGCACACTCACCACCAGCGAACACACCCGGGGAGGGGGCACAGAGATGCTTTCTGACGTGGCTGAGTCGCAGACTCGGTCACGCGGAGAGAAGACACAGACCTGGGGTCACCGCAGCCAGGGAGCTCCGAGTGCGCTGAGAAAGAAGGAGGAGGCTGGGAGGGCTTAAATGGGAGAGGGATGTGGTCAGAGCCGCGCTGTGGGAAGTGAGGAGGGCAGGACCACCTGGACAGGACCGGCTACAGAGGACAGAGGGACAACAGAGACACAGGAACAGCAGAGACTTATCAGTGTTATTGAGATGCAGTTTCCAAATATAAAAACCCACCTATGTAATGTACCCACTTCAGGGCACTTGAGCAAGAGTCTGAACACCCCTGTTAGTGTATGAACTGTTCTGAGCACCCCAGAGCGTCTCTCCGTGCCCCTCTGCACTCCGTCCCATCACCCTCCTGGGCCCAGGCAGCCACAGATCTCCTGAGACGTCCCGGAAGCTTCTCCATACACGTTTTCATCAAAGTTAGAACTTGTCGCTCCTAATGGGCTCCAAGCCTCTCCGGCATGGTGCCGTCTGGAGAACTTGGGCATTGGCTTCACCGAGAACATCCTGGGAAGAGGCCAGGATACTTCCTGTCCCCATGACCGTGACTGCCCCAACACCCGTCCTGCACATGGAACCATGGCGGGTCTCACCGAGAGCACCGTCCTTGCGGTGCATCCTGTGGCTCATCTCAGAATTTCTTTCCATTTTATTTTATTATTTATTTATTTATTTATTTGACAGACAGAGATCACAAGCAGGCAGAGAGGCAGGCAGAGAGAGAGGAGGAAGCAGGCTCCCCGCTGAGCAGAGAGCCCGATGCAGGGCTCCATCCCAGGACCCTGAGATCATGACCTGAGCCGAAGGCAGAGGCTTAACCCACTGAGCCACCCAGGCGCCCCATTTCTTTCCTTTTTAAAGTAAATGGGAACACGCCATGTGCACTGACCCCATTTCCCTTTTCCACACACGCTTGACAATGGACGTCAACCTTGTCTCCGCCGGCTGCGGCGAACCTGGGTGTGCAAGTAGCTGTCCGAGTGCCCGGCCACGTGCCCGTAAGCGGAGCTGCGGGGTCACAGCCGTCAGACTTGGTGAAGAACGTGCTGGTGCAAGGGAGGACGTTCCGGAGAGAGGGGAGGAGTGCAGGGGAGCGGTGCCCAGGCCGGCAGGTACGTTCTTTACCCCCTCACGTAGCGGAGACGGGCTTGTGCTTTGCTGACCCCTCCCCCTCCGCTCACACGCGCGCGCGGTCCTATGCACACTCATACACACTCACGAGCTGTCACGTGTGCGGTCACACACGCGTACATGTGCACACACACTCGTGCACACACCCTCACACACACACAGCTACCGTCAGCATGCTGGACACCAGACCACGTGTCAACAGTGACAGGAAAACGCCCGGGACGGGCACCTCTGTGGTGGCCCCAAGCGCCCGGGCCGTGTGGACTGAGAGGCTGACGCCACACTGTCTGGAAGCTCGGGGAACGGTGTTGGCCCTGTCGGGCTTCCATAGCTCGCTTTTGGACTCCGCTGTAACCGCTGCATCCACGACCTTGGCTGTGAGAGGGGGACTTGTGGCACGTCTGATGGGTCCTCACCCCGAGGAGATTCCTGATGACCGCGGGGCCCGTGCTGACTTGGAAGACGCCCAAGGGGCCAGGCCAGGCTCTGCTCACCCCCTTCACGCCAGGGTCGGAGCCCCCCCCCGCACCCCACCCCCGCTGGCTCTGCTCACATCCCAGGAACCTGGGAAGGCCACACACGGGTTAGTAGTTCACAGGACGACATGGGCAGGGCTGGCTTGGCTGTCTCAGTCCCTGGAAAGGGCTCTCGCTTTAGCCAGCACCTCCCCAGCCCCTCGAGATGGTGGGGACGGCCACAACGTGCTCCCAACCAGTCTGGAGGCCCTTCCTGCCCCAAGGCTTCCAGAATGCCGTCTTCCTCCCTCTACCCATGTCACCTGCAGCCCCACCAGGAAGAGGTCCTCTTGTGGAGGGGAAGTCCCTGTGCCCCGGCCTGAGTCAGATGTCTCCTCTGGGTCGGAAGTGACCTGATCCTTAAAGGACACCAGATTTCTGCCTTTCCCAAAGCCAATGTCTTTGTGCTTCTTCCTTTTCAGCGTAGACGGCAAGTTATACTCGGGGACGAGGCTGGAGCGACCCCACCTTCCAGCAGGGACACAGGACAGCAGGGGGAGAGGCCCTGGGCTGGAGAAGACATGCCGAGACCAGGATGCCAGTCCTGGCCCCCGCCCGGACTTAGAGCCCTCTACCTCCGGGCATTTCCCATAGGGGGTCATCACCGTACCTGTCAGCACGTGGGGGGCTCGCGAACCGGAAAGCTCCGTGTCAGTGCGAGCTGCTCCCCCACCCTCTGAGGGCTTCAGGGTCATCCCCCCTTCTCAGCAGACCCTGCGGCTGTGCTCAGTGGCACCTCACTGCCTGCGACGGAAGGCTCCAGACCCCAGGAGCTGCACAGCCCGGCTTCCAAGCCGGGCTCAAACTCGGGCATCCTGGACCCACTTTCCCATCTGGGCCTTGAACTCTCCAC
This sequence comes from Pteronura brasiliensis, assembly GCA_004024605.1. Classification (NCBI taxonomy): domain Eukaryota; kingdom Metazoa; phylum Chordata; class Mammalia; order Carnivora; family Mustelidae; genus Pteronura; species Pteronura brasiliensis. The sequence continues at coordinate 178,685 of PJEN01001179.1, forward strand.
CTGTAACCTAAACAGAAAATGGACCGTTGGCGCCTGGGTGGCTCAGTGGGTTAAGCCTCTGCCTTTGACTCAGGTCATGATCCCAGGGTCCTGGGATCAAGTCCCACATCGGGCTCTCTGCTCAGCAGGGACTCTGCTTCTCTCTCTCCTCCCTGCTTATGATCTCTCTCTCTCTCTGTCACTTTCTCTGTCAAGTAAATGAATTTTTAAAAATCTAAAAAAAAAATGGACCAGAACGTTTCTAAATTTTCTCCCAGTTCCCCACATTTTTTGCTTCATATCTAGATCTTTATAAGGGCTCATCAGGCTCCTGAAGTAAAGCAGAGCTGCTTCTAGTCTAGCAAGACGAGCACGCGGTGGGGGCAGGACCGCAAGGGATCAGCAAAGTCCTGAGATCTGTGACCAGGCGAGGGGCCCCGGGGGACAGTCACACCACCTCATCTTGCGGGTATTAAAATTCTTCTGTGGTAAAAATGTTTGTTTGTTTGTTTGTTTGTTTGAAGACTAGAATCTCCAGAAGCGCCTGGGTGGCTCAGTGGGTTAAGCCTCTGCCTTCGGCTCAGGTCATGGTCTCAGAGTCCTGGGATCGAGCCCCACATCAGGCTCTCTGCTCGGTGGGGGAGCCTGTTTCCTCCTCTCTCTCTGCCTGCCACTACCCCTGCTCGTGTTCCCTCTCTATCTCTGAAATAAATAAATAAAATCTTCCAAAAAAGAAATAAAAATTAGAAACAAAAAGACTAGAAAGTCCCCTGAGTGTGCGCTCACGACCTCATTTCTAGTGTGAAGAAGCAGCCCTTCTAATAAGGGTGACTTCTGAAGGAAAGTCCCCTCCTCTTGTCACCCCTGAAGCCCCCGCCTCCACCCGGGGCCGCAGACGGCTTCACCCGCCACACCACTCCGGCATTAGAAAAGCTCGGAAGGGCGGGGGTTTCCAGAATCTTCTATTCCCACTTCCCATTTCTCAGGTCATTTGAACTATCACATATGTGAAGAAAAATGTCACTGACGGGGAAAACACAAACCCTTGGGGCTTGGAGGAGGGAAAGCCCTGTTCCCGGTGCTGAGCCCTCGATTCAGGACTGTGGCCCAGGCATGGAAAGGTGCGTGGTCAGCGGTGCACCCCCGTTTCATGATGGCCTCGGGGTCCTGAGACACTGTGGACGTCTGAGGAAATGCAGCGGTTTGAAGGCCTCACTCGGGAGCTGTTCACAACACAGGGTCACCTGCCTGGGGCCTCCCTCAGCCGGATGGAACTTGGGGCCACCCGGATGGACATAGGAACAGCTCCCCGGAGGGGATGCATGACCTCTTCTCCTAGGAGTAGAGGGGCTGGCAGGCTTCCAGGGACTCACTGACCCCCGAACAGAGGGGGGCTATCCCACTCCCTAGCCCCTCTGGCCCTGTCCCTTCCCCCACCCACTGTCAGCCCAGCCGATGGCAAGTCCCAGCCCTCAGGCACCTGCCCATGCCGGTGACCATGTGTCTGCCCTGAGGGGCCTCCCCAGCCTTCCCCGCTGCCCCGGGGGCCTCTGGAGGGGCCGACTCCGGGCAGGCCAACTCCTGGCCCCCAGGTGCTACAGATGGTATGTGCTGGCACAGCGGCCGTGGGCCAGGCAGCAGAGCACGAGCTCAGGTTTTATCGCATCCCCTACCTGTGCGTCTGAAGCAAGAAGAGCCAAGACCCGAGTCCGACCTGCGGGGTGCGGAAGGGGCCCCCGTCCCCGGAGTGGGACCACATGCCTGCCGCGCAAGCCACCAGCCACGCACATAACACAGAGTTGGGCGCCGGGGAGCAGAGGAAAATCGGGCCATCCCGCCCCTGGGCGGCCCCGGCTGGCGTAAGTAGCCACGGGACAGACAGCAGGACACGTCAGGAGGAGCCCAGGGCGATGGGAAGGTGAAACCAGGTACTGACAGAATGTCTGCTCTGTGACAGAGATTCCTGCTCCCCTCCCCCCACCTGAGACGTCGTGTCCCGGAGGAGGAACTGGTCGCCCAGACACGGCAGCTCACATGGCCAGACCCTGCAGAGTCGGCACTGAACTCCAGGACGGCCTCCCTCCCAAACACAGGCACAAGGTGCTGCCTGGACACCTTTAAAATTCCCATGTGCAGACGTGTTAGCTCCGTTCCCAGTGACGCACAACGGGGGATCCGTGTCACTGATCCGGGGTCACCGTGTCCAGCAGGGTCTCTGGCCGGCCTCCCACCCCAGAAAACTCAGGGAGCCTCCGCTGGGCGCCACCTAGTGCTCCCACGTGGGATGGCAGCCGAGGCAGGAAGCCGCTCCCAAGAGCGCGACCTTCTTCCCCGGGCCAAGGTCAGGCAGCAGGTGGGGCAGTGGGCAGCAGCCCCCCACAGTGAGGGCGCGTGGCCGCGGGGGGCTCACTCTGCAAGCCGGAGCGCCGGCGTCTGCCGTGTGTGCGGCCCACGACCTTCGCACCCGAGGGAATCCCTGGTCTGGGGCAGCCTCTCCCGAAGCACTGGCATCCGGCAGGGGGGACGCTGCCCTCGAGTCTCACACGGCAGTGAGGAGGCAGTGAGGGGGCAGTGAGGGGGACAGCCGTGATGCTGGGCGCTGCACTGACGGGAACGCGCCGTTTGCTAGAGAGCCTCTGACCCTCCAGCCGGTGCAGGAATTTGCCAGGACAGAGAGCCGGGCTGGGGGGAGCAGAACCGGAGCTGGGGGCTGCAGTATGGAGCAGAGCAGCCAGAGAAACCGAGGCAGGAGGCGGGCAGAGGCCAGATCCTAAAGGGTCTCGTGCCACGCATCAAGAGGAGACCTTATTCCATGGGAGGGGGGCTTGAAGCAAGGTGCCAGTGCCGTGCTGAAAGAACGTTCCAGAATAGAGGGGTCTGGACGGGAGAACACCGGGAGTGATGGAAGTTGGTGGGGATGTTTCGTAGCTGGGGAGGGCATGCCCGGGACCCACACCCAGGCAGAGATCACGGGCATGGAGGGGAGAAGGTGGACGAGAGGCAGTCGGGAAGCAGAACCACTTCTGCTGGTCCGTGGCAAGAGCCCGAGGACACTGGAAGGTCACGTGGGTCAGGGACACGCACGCTGCGGCACGTCTGGTGGAGATGAGATCTGCCTGGGACACAGAGAGGGGGCATGTGGACTGGACGGTCGGTGGGGTGCGGTCTCGCGGGTCTGCACTTGGGAGAGGTGTTGCAGCTGGACATCTGGATGCAAGGATTTGGGGCCACTAACGTACTTATAGTTCCCGGAACCCGCCGCAGTCACCCGGGGAGAAGGGGGTGTGTGGGACTAGACAAGAGGATGTGGCAGTACTTGGGGAAGCCCGAGCAGTCTGTGAGCTGGTCGGAGTGGGGCCCAGGCACAAGACCGAGGAGGCGGGCCAAACACGTATGCTTGACATACTCGTCCCCAAGGGCCACCGAGGGCTTTCCAAAGGGCACTCAGACACAGAGCTCCAGCAGAATCTTGGCTTCATGAACTCTTTGGGGAGGTCTCCTTCCCCTCCTAGCAGCACCCCTCCCCCCCAGGTGGTGCATTTCCCCCAGGGGATGCAAACCTCCAGGTTTTGAAAGTTGAGCATTTCAGGACTTTTCCTGCTGACCTCACAGCTGGAGGGTCTCAGGCAAAAGCCGGGCCCAGAGCAGGGGCCATCCATGGGGAGCCTGGGGCTCGCGCACAGACAGGCAGGTGCGAGGCCCGGCCCAGGGCTCCCCCAAACCCAGGCAGGAGGAGGTCAAGCTGAGCAGCGTGGCAAGCGACTGGGGGTCAGACAGAGCACAGGAAACAAGCTAAGTGTGGGGCACCCCCAAAGGAGAAAACAGCCCCCCGGAACTGAGTCGGGCGTGTGGGCATTTGCAAGTGGACACAATCGCAGAATGCTGCAGGCTGGACCTGTTCGCCACCTCTGCCCCCATTTCACAGACAGGGAAGCTGAGGTTCCAAGAGGCAGAGAGGCAGCCGCAGCTGGAGACACATACCTCTGGGTCCGGCCTTGGAGCCACCGCCCCGAACAGGGCTGCTGCCTCCTGCCTGGCTTTTACTGACTGACCGATGAGGGGAGGAGATGCAGTGCAGTCTGTGAGCCAACTGCACGGGCCCTGGAGTGTTGGGGCCACTGGCCTGGTTCACTCCAGCTCAGCCTGCAGCTCAGGGTGGCCGGGGCCCTGGCATTCCTCCTCTCTGGGCCTCTGGGCTTATTCAATGGAAAGTGGGCCTCACTCAGATCCCCTACCCGCAGGCATGAGAGCCCCACAGAGGTGCCCTGGGGGCTCCCACGGGGACGGGAGGAGCTAGGGATGGGGCCCAACACTCCACCTCCTTCAGAGCACCTCTGCTCATACGGGCCTGATGGGGTGGGTTCCATGAAAGACTTCATTGGAAAAACATGTTTTGTTGGCTTGAGGGGAAGAAAAAGCCCACTGTAGAACGGGGTGACCTTTCAGGCTTCTCCTGTTCTGCGGCTTTATGTTCCTCTTGAAGGATTTGTTAACTGAGTTCACTAAACATTCACTGCATACGAGCCGTATAGTTACAGTCTCTGCAGACACAGAGATCACCACGACGTGCCCCTCTCCTCGACGGGCTTAGAACCTGGCAAGGCAGGCAGTATGAGAAGGGACGGTTATGCAGGCATGAAGCAGGGCAGGATCTGTGAGAGGAAGGGGCGTTTGAGCTGGGCTTTGCAGACCGTATAGGAGTTGGAGCCCCACATCCGGTGACGATGCAGGAAGTGAGGTAGACTGGCTCTTCCATCTGAACCAACAGCAGCCCTGCTCGGTGGAGGCAGCAGCGAGGCAAGGAGGGGTGAGCACGACGGGGCTGGAGAGAGGAGGGGGAGGGAAGCAGGGAGTCCAAGCCCTCGGGGCTGTTTCTCCAATGGTAGCTCTCACGGGCTCTGCACAGGACAGCGGACGGGTTCGGAGCAATGGTGACCACACACGTCTCGGGAACCTTCCTCCGGGAGTTAATGTCGGCTCAGTGTTCATGAAATTCTTCAGGATATGTCTCCAGAAAGAGCGCAATCATGGCATCAAGTCGATAAAGGCAGAAAAACGTTTTGATAAAATGCAATATCCTTCCTGGGTTTTCTAAAAAGTAAATTGAGTGGGGGGGGGGTTCTGCACGACTCAGTTGATTGGTTCAGTGTCTGATTCTTGATCTCGGCTCAGGTCACGACCTCAGGGTTGTGAGTCTGAGCCCCACGTTGGGCCTCTGTGCCGGGTGGGGGGTTTCCTGGAGATTCTGCCTCTCCCTTTGCCCCTCCCCCCAATAAAAATGCTAAAAAAAAAAAAAAGTACATTGATGATAGACGAGAACTCCCTTGATCTCACAGAGTATAGACAAAACCCCCACGGCAGAGGTGGCGTGATCACAGGACCCAGCAGTCCCGCGCCAGGCAGGTGCTCGAGAGAACCAGAGACGGACGTTCAGACGTGATTGCGTCCTCTGCAGCGCGAGGCTCAACGGTGGGACCGTGCCACCCATGCAGATGTCCGCCACTGGCGCACGGACAGAGGAGATGTGGTCTGCATTATCCAGCGGCACAACTACACGACTAGTCTAGTGAGGTGGAGGGGGGATCGGGCAGGGGGGGTCTCCATGACCCCACGGTCACTGTGACCCCATTTCAGTGCCCACCGGGGGCTGGAGGTGGGGGACTGAGTGCGACTGTCCCATGTGGGGTCTCTGGGGTTAGACCCTGGTTTGCACAACACCATGGGTGCACGCAAGGCGCTATGGGCAAGTTTGGTGTTTGGTACGTTTTATCGCACAAAAAGTCAGCGTTACCACACGCTGGCAGGAAGGGGCGACAACTGGAATTCCTGGACCTTGCTGGGAGGAATGGAAGATGGTACAGAGGCTTCGGGAAACACTGGGTGTTTTCTTGTAAAGGAAAACACGAACGACTCCCATTCCCACTCCCAGGCGTGTCCCCAAGAGAAACAACAACAAGGTCTGCACAAAGCTCCGAAGCTCCTCCGTGAAGAATGCTCTCAGCGGCTTTGGCTCGTAGTGGCCCCGGGCTGGGAACCCGGCAGGGACTGGCTGAGTCAGCAGCCTGGGGCACAGCCACGGAGGGAATACTAGTCAGGGTAAAGAAGAGGAACGACTGCGCCCGGCCACAGTGTGATGGACGTCAGAAACATTGCACAAAGCCAACAAAGCCACGGCGCAGACCGGAAGGTGTGTCCGCACGCGGGCCCCTGGCCGTGAGGCCCAAGGTGCACCTGGCACGCGCGGTCTCTGCTGCAGGACGGGACATCCCGTCCGCTCTGCACAAAGCTAGGGCCCCTGGAGGGGACGGCAGCTCCCAAATTACTTTCTCCTGTAACTTCGAAGCTTTCAAAATAATTTTTTTTTTTTTAATTATCACAAGGACCCCGGACTTGATTCCGGAGGCCGTGCTGCCCAGTGACGCAGGCCATGCGCTCTCTGAACAGCAGACTCAAGTCGTTGCAAGACCTCCCTCGCTGCACCGGCCCGCCCTGGGCTTCTCGCCATGTCCCCAGCCATCCCCTCTCCCCTTCCCTGCATCCCAGCCCCCCCACCCCCCATGCCACCCTGTGCCCAGCGAGCCAGAGAGCGTGCCATGCCCGCGCAGGGAGGGTTCCTCCAACACTGGCAGCGGCCTGGCCCTGCTGAGGACGGCAACAGAAAGAGGCCGCCGTGGTGATTTATAACAGGACGAGGCGATCTCATGGGCGCAGGTTCCAGATTCTCTGAAACAGGAAAAGGCCAGACTGATTCAAAGATTCTGCCGGGGGGCCTGGGGTGGCGAGGTCAAGAGGTGCATTAGAGACCCACATGAGGGGCCGGAGGCTGGGGACGGTGCCGGGGGCTTCCTCCAGGTTCCCTCCCCAAGTCCCTTGCACCTCGGTCCCTCACACAGCCTTCCGGGCCCTCGGAACATCTTGGAAAACCTCCTCTCCCGTCCGATCGGCTGGAAGGTGAGCGTGCAGCTGGGCGCAGGAGGCCGTGTGGGGCTGCGCACCGCAGGGAGCACATGAGCGCCCGCTGGGCTCCCTGCTGCCTCCCTCCCCAGACCGGAAGACTTGGGGAGCCCAGGGGCACCGAGCGGCTTCAGGACAAGGCGGTGAAGCTGCTGATCCCGCATCCCGGAGTCGTGTCACAGGGGCCGGAACCTCGGCCTGGGCCTCAGCTCCCCCAGAACCTGCTCCTTGCCCGGGTCTCAGGATCGTGCCAGCTCCCATCTTCCCTTCCTGGGCTGAAGCCAGGGCAAGGCCTCCGGCCAAGGTCCCCCGGCTCTCCCAGGGAGAGAGAGTACCCTGAGCTTGCCTTGGCTTTGGTCTTCATCTCAAATGAATCAAAGAAACGTGGCACGTTCCCACCGTAGTAGAGCAACAGGACGCTGGCACCCAGCAGCACTCCCAGTATATCCCGTCTGGTGGGACGTCCAGTTACATTTCTGGACAGACCTTCCATCCCAGCCCCCGGGAGGTCTGGGTACTGGTGTGGTATGAGTGAATTCAGTCGAAACGTCGGGAGCTATGTGTCCCAACCCCAACAGCACTAGACCACTGTCCCAGGGGTCAACAAGTCACCTGGAGCCACCCGACCTCCCGGCATCGTCCTCTCTGGTCCCCAGAGCAGGTGTCCGGTGGGGGCCTCCAGGTGCGGGCTCTTGCCGCTTCCCACCCGCTCCTTCCACGCGGAGATCATTGTTCCAGACTCACTGGTGTCACTGGAAAACCACGTGGGACCGGAAGCCCCCTTTCAAAGCCGGCCCTGCCTCACCTGACGAATGACATTGACGAAAACGAGGCATAAATGGCTCAAAGTGCACCCCAGCCGCATATCGTCACCACGTAATGGACAGAATATAATTTGAAACTATTAAGTAAAAAAAAAAAATGTCCAGATGGAGAGTGTGAGATCCTCCACCGAGGACAGAGCCCTGTGACGTGTATGGGTTATTACGGCCGAGGGGTCTCGTGAGGACCTCACAGACCAACGGCGAGTCGAATGAAGGGTTCACTTTTGCTTCCAACTTCAGCAAACCGTTGAATTCATTAATATTTGCAATCGCTCACTTCTCTCCCTTTGAGCCGTTGGGCTCCATGACTTTGCAGCGTGTGGTGGCTTTAAACCTCTAGAAGACTTTTTTTTTTTTTTAAACCTCAGATCTTTGGAGGGAACAGTATTTTATTCAGACTTAATAATTTTCCGGTTCCCATTTTCTAGCCTCTTCTCTGTTACATCAGCTACGGTGATGCCCAGACACAGGTGTCTTTCCTAGGATGACAGTGTCTTTCTCCGCTCCGACGCTATCATACTCTCCAAATGTACAGGTTTTCCTCCAAATGTACAGAAGTTAAGTGGGAAAAAAGTTTTGCCTCTTCAAGCGATTTTTCGAAATGCCTTTGCCTGGTACTGGGTTTCTGCATCTTTCCACAGCTCGGCGGGCCGCTCAGTCTGCAGGAATGGAAGCTCAGACCTGACCCCCCCACCTCCCCTTCTTCCCCGGCCTCAGCCTGGGGGCGTGAGCAGGCAGCTGGGGGGCTTCTGGAGGATGTCCCTGGGAGCTGGGGACAAGTGCAGTCAGTGGACAGAGAGGCTGTGAGAAGGCTGGAGGGGGAGGCAGGCAGGAGGCAAGCGGGTGGGCGGGGCTGCCCGGGGCTGAGGGAGCCCCCAGCAGGGATGGAGATGGACTTGGGAACATGGCAGGCAGGAGGTCAAATCCCACGGGAATGTCCTAGGGGCAGGTCCAGAGGCAAGATCCGAGGCTTCTGGCCTCCCTACCCCGTCTGTGGCACGCGATCTGACTCTTGGGAAGCCGCAAAACTTTGCTTTGACTCTGGCAGAACCAGAGGTTAGGGCAGCCCCCTCCTGGGTGAGGCCGTGACAGCTCACTGGGACGAAGCCTTGGTCTTACTCCGGGGAGGGCAGCAACGGACACACAGTGCCCGCAGCAAGCCCTTCCCAGCCTGACCTTCGGCAGCCAGCGGTCCCACTGGACAGGACACAGCCACGTGTGCTGGTTCAGAGCCAGGAGCCAGCACGCACGGGTTCAAATCCCAGCTCAGCCACTTCGTGGCTGTGTGACCCGGGGAGAGTGACTTCATCACCCCGTGACTCAGTTTCCCATGTGTAAAACAGGGATAGTAACAGTAATAACCCCCATTCCTTGGGGCTGCTGTGCAGACCCCAAGACGAGTGTGTGGAGAGCCGAGCGCGGTATCAATAAACACGGGAGACTGTGGTTTCCACAGACTCGGTCTCAGGGTCCGGGCATCTAGAGCCTCCCTCCTCATTTTTTCTCCCTCTCCAGGTTCCCCCAGTTCCTACCCACATTCTCTCTCTCTCTCTCCCTCTCTCTTTTAATAAATATTTTATTCATTTATTTGAGAGAGAGAGAGTGCAGCACAGGGAGAGGGAGGAGCAGACTCCCCACCGAGCAGGGATCCCGACATGGGACTCGATCCAAGGACCCTGAGATCATGACCTGAGCCAGACAGGCACCCCCTTACCCACATTTCTTTACCCCTGGAGACCAGAAGCCTCATTCTCTTACATTTTACCCCTAGAGTTTCTATCAGGAAAACCTGATCACGTCACCAAAAAACCTAGAAGTTCTCCTACACCATAAAAAAAAACCAAAACCCTGATAAACTGGGGTTCATCAAAATTAAAATGTGCAAAGGAGGCCTTTAAGAAAACCTGAAGCCACAGACTAGGAGGGGAAAATCACAAGGCACGGTTTATCTGATGAAGGATTTGCATCCAGAACATACAGAGAACTCATACAACTCAAATACGAGATGGACAGCCCACTGCCTGGTACCCTGTAGACCGGCTGAGGAAAAACACTGCAAAGAAAAAAAGACAGAGCATGGGGACGGCGAGGACGCAGGAGGATCGAGACACTCACAGCCACACTGGGGGGCAGGGGGACAGAGTGTTCAAAAATGACGTCCAGCAGTTCCTTATAAAGTTAGATGTGTCGGGGCGCCTGGGTGGCTCAGTGGGTTAAAGCCTCTGCCTTCGGCTCAGGTCATGGTCCCAGGGTCCTTGGATTGAGCCCCGCTTCGGGCTCTCTGCTCAGTGGGGAACCTGCTTCCTCCTCTCTCTCTGCCTGCCTCTCTGCCTACTTGTGATCTCTGCCTGTCAAATAAATAAATAAATGAAATCTTTAAGAAACAAAAAGTTAAATGTGAACATCCTGTGCAAACTTAAAATTCCACGGTTAGTATTTCGCTCAAATACAAACATGCCTGCCCCTGCCCCCGAAGTGTGCTCAGGTGCTCACAGCAGCCCCTGCTATGCTTTCCTCGTACCTGCCCGGAACTGGAGACAGCCCGAACACCCCCCATCACGGAACGGATGAACAAAACGGTATATCCGTGCCCTGGAAGCTGGTGGACACAACACGGAGCACATCACTAATACCCCTACCCCAGGGGGGCATTCTCGTAAGACTCGATGCTGAGTCAAAGAAGCCAGACGCCCAGAAACGACAGGCCGTCCGACTTGATGCACAGAAATTCTCGCCCGGGCAAAGCCGATCTCGCGACAGTACAGCAAGCAAATCAGGGGTTTCCCGGGGCCGGGAACAGACGGCAAAGGGCTCGAGGCAACCTTCTCAGGTTAGAGGTGGTGGAAATTCTACCTTGAGCGTGCCGGCTGGTGGTTACGTGGGTGTCGACATTGGTAAAATCCCACTGGCCTGAAAAAAACCCCACTTCACATTGTGCACTTAAAATGGACGCTTTTTATTATGTGTAAATTTTGCCTCCGCAGATTTGCTTTTTTAAGACCGGGTTGGCAGGGGTAGGGCAGCAGGGCGGTGAGTGGGGGGTCGGTTTTTAAAAACACCATTACCGGATTTGCACTCCCTGGAGGGGAGCGTCTCAGTAGTTCGGGGAAGACTGCTGTATCCTGCCTACCCTCTCCATCCCCCCCAAAAAGGTCCGTAAGTCTTTCAAGGAGCATTACAGATGGGAGGGAGACAATTTATACCCTCTCACCCTGCAGCTCCTTCCTCCCTCGGCCTTCTGTCTGGGGGTCAGAGGAGCAGAAGGAAGCAGGGTCCCTGGTCCCCGTCCTTCTGCGGTGGCCAAGGTCTGGGGGCAGGGAGGGAAGCAGGTGGAGAGATGATTTCACAGCCTCTGCTGACCCAGTGCTCAGACCCCTGGGGAGAGAAACTGGTGCAGGGGTCGCTCCCCAAGGGGGGCAGAACCGGTTACATGGGGAGAAAGTCAGGCTGTCTGCACCCAGAGCCATGCGGAGGCACAGAAGGACCTGCACGGTGGCTGACATCCCTCCTCCCTTTCCATCACCCCCACATACAGCCCAGCGCCAACACTGTTGGTTCTAATTGCAGCTTCCCCCCTCTCCTGGACCTCTCTGCCCCCCAGCCCTCCCCACACTCTGCTGGGGTGCTCCCCCTTCTGTCCTCCCTGTAATCCACCCACAGCTGCCAAATGTCTTTTAAAAAGTAAACTAGACTAGACAACTCTCTGATTAAAACCCTTCAAAGGCATGTGGTTACTTTTAGGAAGAATTCCAGAGTCCCTGCTGTGCTGAGCCTTCCCCGCCAGGCTCACAGGAGCTCTGAACCCTGCTCCTTCTTACCTGGAGTGCCCGGGCCACACCTTCTCTCGCCTCTAACACACGCTCTCTCCTGCCCCAGGGCCTTGGCACGTGCTGCTCTCCCTCCTTGGATGTTTTTCTCTGTAATCTTCAGCTGGGCTTCAGTTTAGAAGCCACATCCTGCCCCCTTGTGCTCACACAGCACCCTATAATTTTTCTCTTCATAGAATGTGTCCTGTTCTTTGATTATACACGGAGCCGTGTGATGACTTGTCTCATGCTTGTTGCCCTGACTGTACTTCCTAACGACAGCAACAGGGATGTGCTCATCCCTCGGTTCTTGATGCCTAGAATCATCTTGGATGCTTAAGAGGACCAAGTAGATGTTCTTAATTGGGCAGACGAATGAACAGAGGGGTGTTTTAAAATGCAGGTTTTATGATGTTGGGGGACACGGCAGGGCCAACAGATCAGCAGTCAGATGCCATTAAAAAAATAGTGTGTTATACTCACAGATCTCGAGGGAAGGGTACACACGGGGGACACCCAGGGAAGCACCAGGGTCGGTCAGCAGGCAAGGGGAGTTGGGGGGAAATTGGAGCAGGAACCTTTACTGTAGTTTGCACAGGAAGGAGCAGATGAGGCAGTGTAAGTAGGCTTAGGAGGGGCTCGTCTGAAAAATCTCAGCCGTCTCTGGGCATAACAGGGTCTGTCCTTAGCCGGCCGGTGCCGGGTCCTGGGTAGTCAGGACGGGTGGGTAGTGGCCGCAACAGAGAGGGCCTTGGGGCCTCTGGATTCTGGACGGGCGGGTTTGGATTTGAACGGTGCCCGTTTACTCTCTCCAGGAGGGGCCTGACCAGCCCCGGGAAAGACAGTCCCTGTGGGGTCCCAGGGCCTCAAGACCACACAGCACATGGACGTCACGATGGGCACAAGGGACAAGCCCAGTCTCTACTTTGAATCAGTTTCCCAGAGGACTGGCCCTTCCATTATGATCACACTCACAAGTGTGCATCGACACACGTGTGCACACACACACACACCCCTACTGACCACGGCGAGGTAGGATGAGAGACAGCAGCAGCCCCGGCTGCTCAAAGTAGGGCTCGCCGCCTCTTCCGAAGCCCAGCGGACCCTTCGTCCTTCTCGTTTGCTTCGCGCCAGGATTGTCGGAACAGGACCTGCCTCCCAGCGGGGCGCTTCCAGACTCCCAGAGGCCACCGGCTTCTGGTTTAGAGAAGGATGCGGGCTCAGCCGGAGCCAGAGTGGTGGCGTGATCCCAGGCCCCGGGGAGGGCAACTGGCGAGGCCCAGGCTCAGCGGGGCTCCCCAACGGCCCGAGCTGCCGGCGAGAACCCCATGCTTGCCTCCCAGGCGCCAGGCGCTGCTCGGGTTCCGGGCTGCCAAGCACAGAACCTTCCCGGCCAGTCTGAACAGAACGGGATTTCTGAAGGGTTAAAAAGATGGATCACGGACCCACTGCAGGGACTGAAGAAACAGACACAGGAACGCACCTCCAGGAAGGAGTCCCCAAACCACGACACAGGAGCGTGTGGCCACGGGTCTGCGTAGATGTGATCAAGCAGCTTTGGGGCGGGGAGCTCCACTCCCGTCCCCCGAGAAGCCACCCCCGAAACTGAGAGACACCAACAGCCACCAGCTCACACAGCCTCTGCCCCAATCCCCGCCACGTTCTGGACGTCACATGCAGTCTGTCCGGGCGGTAGAAAGTAATGCAACATCTGTGCCCTACGGGAGTCTGCAAAACACCATCTTCAGCCCCAGCCTCTCAGGAAGGGTGGGTGTGCACGCATGTTCATCAGGTGTCCACCACGCACGGCTCGGGGCCTTTTCCTGACAGGAGTCCCTAAAGGACCAGATGTGTTTGCTTTTTTCTAAAAAACGTCAATTGTTGGACAAAATCCTGTCCTTAAATTGCAGTGGCTGTGGCTTTACTCCCTGGGATGCGTCCGTCCAGATGTTCAAGGCCCATCTCTCCGGACATTTAAGGTCACTGTTCTCGACCCCCTGTTGGCACACACCCGTGGCTTTTTAGAACACAGAACCAAGCATTTGCCCAAACGCCAAGTAGACATGGGGAGGCCGCGACTGCTCACCGGGTTCCTGCTCCCATTTCCCCGTCGCCAACAAGCCAATATGACCTGTGGGGCCATGTCAAGGTTCTCAGCAGCTGGTCTTGACTTTGCCCATCCTTTGAGATGTACCAAAAGGCCCTTGGAACCTATAAGACACACAGAAGAGGAATACTCTGTTGTATCCTTGCAATTCACATGGAGATCCTTGTGTTCAAATCCTGAGTCTCCCGTGACATATGTATACAATTCGGGGCAAGACCTGAGAACCTCGAGATGGCCATTTTGTCAGCTATAAAACAGGCCTGGTACCAAGCACTTCACATGCCATTGAGAAAGGCAGATAAGACCATGCATGTGCTGAGACACGGGGCGGACAGGACACCAGGCGAACTGGAGGGGTAGCAGCCTGAGCAACAAGCAGCTCACGGCTCATGAGCCAACGTCCATGAATGGATTGGGGCCACGTGGAGAACCATATTGAGAAGGGTTCTGAGTGCTGCTGTGAGGCGGGTGGCTGGCTCTGGGGGTGCGACACAGACGTCACACACTTGACACTATCACTCAACATGAGTTGGTGCCGTAACTGTCATCACAATGACAGAAGGTCTCCCAGGGCAGCCTTGGGATGACAGGACTCCGCCATTAAGGAAGGAAGAGGAAATCCCTTGAAAGCCACCACGGCTTGAAGAAAGGGGGGATTTATTTTCTTGGACTAGGAGTTGATTTCCCACATAGCAAACCCCAGGCAGGGCAGGGGGTACAGAAACGGGGCTGACCACGACACTCCTTCTCTGTCTGCATTGTGAGCTCCTTTTCCCCACTCCCATGTCAAGTCTGCAGGCCAGGCCCTCTTCCACTGCTGGGACACAGACTCCCAGAGCCATCCTGTCCCTTGCCGTGGCCGCAGACACCTCCATGGGAGGCTCTGACCCCAGGCTCCCAGGCTCTCCTGCTGCTAATTCAACCACTACTGCACATTTATCCTTGGTCTCCTTGCAAGCCACAGAGAACACCTCCGGCAAATGTGAGCAGAAAAAAGTTTCATTTAAAAAGATATTAAGTAGCTCACAGAAGCTCTGAAAGGACAAGCAGACAACACAGCAAGAAGAGCGTCAACGATCATGCCACAGACTGTCACCAGAGGACCCAGGCAGTCACGGACATCGACTAGAGAGCGCACATGGCAGCCTCTGACACTGACCTCACGCACTGAGTGGGTCCGCTTGGCTACAGGTCAGAGTCGTTATCTTTCAAACCAAAGTGTGAGGGAGACGCGTCAGGACGTCAGAGACTCGGTCGCGAGTCCATGCTTCGGACTCGAGTCTGAGAAAGCAAGTCTGGACTGTGAGCTATATGGTGGCAGGTGGGCCCTGCCTCGTCAAGTTTGGAAGGGGGCTCGGATGCTTGGCGGTACTCTGGGGTCATGGTCTTTAAGAAGCAGGAGTGTTCTACAGTCTCCCTCCCGGTCAGCCCAAGGCCCAGGAGATGGTGGAGCCCCAAGATGGGAGGACCCTGGGCCCCTAAACACTGTGTTGGCGTGCCGTCCTGCTGATGAGGAACACCTGTATTGGACCATCATGGGGACCAAAAGAATTTTTTTTAATAAAAACTTATTGTGTGAGGCCACTGGCATTGTAGAACTTATTTCTTAGAATGGCTAATATTATCCTAACTTTCACAGTTCACAGCCGAAAGGAATCTAAAATTTCCACTTCATTTCCTCAGCGTGTATCTCAAATTGGGCAGCTCATCCTCTTATCCCACACCTCCACACCTGCTCACACTTTAATTATCCATCTCCCAGCTCCGAGTCAGAATCCTGGTCGTCACCTTGCATTCCTCCCTCTGCCTCAATCCTGACATTCAGCCAGAGGCCAACTCCTGCAGATTCCTTCCTGCCGATCTTCTACCCAGCTTTCCCACTTCTGCTGCTTTGGCTTATACACTGGTTCTCACCTCTTTCCTTCCCTGACTCAGTCTCCTAATTGGAGACGGCCTTCACTATAACTCAGCTTCAGTTCATCCATCCATCCAACCGTCCATTCATCCATCCATTGAGCCATCCATCTATCCAACCATCCATCCGTCCAACGTCCATCCATCCAACTATCCATCCATCTATCCATCCATTGAACCATCCATCTATCCAACCATCCATCCATCCGTCCATCCATCCACCCATTCATCCCATTTGTATTTATTAAACGTATTACCATGCGCTACACAGCGTAAACACTATAATAAATGATCTGTGACACTGTGACTGGGAGGACCAACATTAATGAAGTAGTCCACTAATAAACACATAATTACAGGTGCTATGAAAGAAAATGACAGGTTTTGATGAGAGCATCATAATGGGGCCTTAAACTGGTCAAGGGGCCAGGGAACCCTTCCTGAGGAGGGTTTAGAGCTACGGTCTAAAGGATGGAGGTGGTAAACCAGCAAGGGGTTGGAGGGAGGGACTAGGATCTTCCAGGCAGGGGGAGCAGTGGAGCCGGGAGGAGCAGGCCCCATTTGGGATCCTAGAAGTCCAGTGTCGCACAGGAACCTGTCTTCATCATCATTGCATTCCCGGGACCTGGCAGAGCATCTGGCCTCTAACAGGTGTTTCGATGGTTTGTGCATGAGTCAAAGAATAAATGAGGAAGAGGAAAGCTGGGTGATGGGGCCAGATGGACATGAAGCTAGAATTCACGGCACAATCTATGACCAAGAAATGCGGCTGCAGCCTCCGGGTTCGCCCCTCCACCACCCCCGCTTCCCACCATAGCCACAGGGGCTTACGCCCAGCCCGGCACGCAGCGCGCTGTGTGCAATCGGCTGTTTCTTGTCTTACTCCTTGTGTTGTTTACCAGTGCAGCCCGGCACCCAGCCCGCCACCCACACACGGAGCACAGCATATAAACACTGAATGGGTGGTAGGCACAGCAGGCAAACACCAAGCATCAGAGCCAGCAGGGCAGGAGAGGGTGGAGTTGGGGGTGAGGAAAACATCGAGTCAGCGGCCGGCGTTGGCAGGGAAGGGCAGAGAACAGGCCGGGCGCACACATGCCCCTGGCATTTGAGTCATGTCGGAAGCCAGGCCAGAGCTGGTGGAGGTGAGCAAGGACACAGGCGCAAGGGCCTCAAGGAGGAGCCACAGGGCAGGCCCAGGGCACATGGACGACACCCTGGCGGTCAAAGCTTCAGGCTTACACCTGTCAGGTCACACCACAGCCTGACCCTTCACTGCCTCTTTCTGGCATCATGGCTCTGTGTGAGCGTGTGCATGCGTGTGTGTGCCCGTGTGCACCGAGTTCCCCCGGGACACAAGCACCCCTGGCGTGGGGAGCTCCCTTCTATTTCCCTCTGTGCCCTGCCGGGGCCCCACCACTGCCTGTGGGAGCCCGGGGCTCCCTGACTGGGGTGCACCCAATGTGCGTGGGGGGTGTGAATGGCCGGCAAGTGTACCAGCGCGGGATCCGGCGGTCAGACCAGCTGGTGGGGAGGCCCCTCGGCAAGCAGGACGTTACCGGGAAGCCCCATGGAAGCCGGCGAGTTGCCGTCTGAGTGCTTCCTGTTTGCTCGCCTGAAACCAGACTCCGTACTGGGTCTGTTCTTCTCTGGTTTTGACTCCGCATCCTTCAGAATGATCAGCTGCTCCATTGCCTTCTGCCCTCTGGCTCCTAGTTTCTGCAATGGGTGCGCTGTGTCTCTGTGCGGTGACCCCATAAACATCACGGAGTGCCTGGCGGGGCTGGATGCAGTCACCGGACACCGGTTCCGCAGGAGAATCTGGTGGCAGGACGTGCGTGATCCAGGAGGAGAGGAGAACAAAGCCCCAGGGGATTCGGGATCAGACTCCCAGAGCAGAATCACAGATTACTCCAGCCCAGTGTTTTTCTGACTCCACTTCCTCATGTGCAAGAGTGACTAAGGAACCAGACTTGGAGGAATTTGGGTCAGAGATGCTGCTAATTACTACTTGTTTCCCGAACAGCCAGCTGTGTGGTCCTTCGGAGCAGCTGGGAGCAAAGACAGAGCCCGCGGCGTTCAGACTCCAGGGATCCGGCCTGGGGTCTTGGCCGTGGGACCAGCAGTGACTCACAGGGCACATGACCTCTCTCAGTACCCGGCCACTCCTCGCACCCGGCTGCCCCAGGTCCTCAATCCTGGACCTCCTCGCTCTTCCCAGAGTGACTAATGGCTCCAGGGAGCCCAGGACCAGTTCTGCTGTGGCTAACCCGGGATGGCTGGTCGGTCACCTGCCCTCGGTCGGTCCGAGCCCTCTGCTGTACTGGCCAGGTCCACAGGCACTCGTGGGCAGCAGCGGGGCTCGGTCGGGGCTGACTGAGGGAGAGGGGTTTACCGAGGCACGGGAAGATCCTGGGGTCAGCACCTGTCTCTCTAGGATTGGCAGCCTGCCAGCCCCAGCTCCCTGCATCTAGGCCACCACACCTGCTCCTTGCCGACTCAGCCACCCCTGGCCTGCTGAGTCAGGCCTCACGGAGGCAGGAAGTGCAGCCTGAGCTCCCACAGGAGGTGGAGACCCCGCTGCTCCCGGGCGTCACCCCACCCTGAGCAGCCAGTGCCAGGCTTCATGGGGAAGCAGAGCCAGGAGCAAGGAGCGAGCAGCCATCTGGTCTCCCCACTTGGCGGGGTGTGGAGTGAGCCCCGACACAGGCCACACAGGCCACACGCCTCCCTTCTCTAGTCTCGTCTGCTGTCATTCGGACACAGGACCCCCGGTCCCTCCCAGGGACCTGCTGGGCACTGGAACCCAGCCCTCTCTGATCGTCCCACCCCGTGGGGCTCTTTGAGCTGCCCAGGCCCCTCGGCCTGTATCTGACAGCAGCAGGCTGCCCTCACGCTGAGGGGGCCTTGCCTTGTCCCCGGCAGATGCCCGTGGCCTGGAGCTGGGCATCTACCTCCAGGCAGACATCCAGCGTCGCAGCGGCCCAGTGGCCTGCTGTCCGAAGTCCGGTGGCCGAGGACCCTGTTTCACCCCGTGTCTTCTCTGGAACATCTGTACGCTGACTCTCCTGACCTCTGAGTGGCCGCTCCCAGGGGTGCTGTCACCATCTGCACCCAGCTGTCCCTCCAGGGTCACAAGCACCTAGACAAGTGCCGATCTTTCCCCTTCTCCTTCCCAATCAGCACATGAGTCTCCTGCGTGCCCTGTGCCCTAGTGCCCCAGCGAGGGCTGTTTGCAGACTCCCAGCCTCAGAGCTGAAAGGAGCCCTCTGGGTCACTGAGCCTGGCCTCCCACCCGGGCTGCATGCCTTCTGCATACGCCTGGGCCGTTAGCCTTTGCTGAAATCGGCCCTGATGGGATGTTCACTCCCTTCCCAGGGTCTGGCTGGGTCAGGCCTGCCTACCTAGGATGTTTGCCCCCATGTTCATCTCCTAGAAGGAAGCGAACCCCTTGTCATGCCACGTTTCCATGCTGGATGCCTGGATGCCGGTGAGCTTAGCAGGCGTCACTAGGGTTGGGGTGACAGTCACTCCCAAAGATACCCAGCAGGGCCCCAACAGCAGGCTCGCTCACTAGGCTAACAGGAGGAAGATTTGTTTAGGAAGGGTCTGTTTGCCACGCTGTGGGCGGGGCACAGGGGGACCTCGGGGATGGTGCCGTGATCTGCCTTAAGGAGCAGGGGAGAGCTTGCAGGGCAGGGTGGGGAGCCCGGAAAGAGGCGTCAGGTAGAGGTGTGTCTATCAGGACTGCCCAAGGAAGACTCTCTCCTCACCCAGACTCCCAGTGCTGGGGTGGGACTTGGTGGGGGGTGTGGGGGGCAGGATCCTGGAGGGAGCCCTGTGCTACAGGTGACCCGCCCCATGCGGGGGGGCACGGTTACCCGCTCCTGCCCTGGAGTCCCCCTGCCGGGGCCCCGGGAAGGTTGGCTCCCATCAGAGTGGCTTTAAGCCGCCTGCCCCACAGACCCAGCTGGAGTGGAGTGCGGTGCCCCCTCCCCTTAACCTGGAGCATGACCGAACATCTTCCTCGGGGGACTTAAATGACCATGGAGTTCCTGCCAACCAGAGCTTCGAGGGAGTGTAATGTGCCTAGCGCATAGCTGCGAACCCTTCTGTGGCAGCCTTGCTGGTCTCCTAGGGTGGTCCCCCCACAGGGGCCTGCTGCCGCCTCCCCTTGCCTCCTGTGCCTGGCTTGTCCACTTCCACGCCGTCAGGGAGGAGACAGCAGGCCAACGAGCCCGAGAAATAGTTACTTTCCCCGTGGACCAGGCTCGTCTGCTTGGGCAGCCAACTGGAGGTGGTCGGCAGAGGTTCAGAAGCAGCTCCATGCCAATGAATGGCCGTGGGAATGGCGGGAGAGGAGGCAGCCCCGAGAGCGGCCCGGGGACTGGGGGGTGGGGGAGCAGCCTCCTCACGCCCCATCTTCTGCACCCCTGCAGCCCAGCAGGGATGCACGCAGAGCAACAGCTGCTGTCCGGCCTGCCCCTCAGCATAGCAAGGGCAACGTCCAGACCGGAGTGTCCCACCTGTCCGAAGACCCCAACCTGAGGCATGGCCAGGCTCCGCAGCCTGGACTTGGCTGTGTGCAGAGCCCTGGAAGTGACGGGTCTCCAGCTGCAACCCCTTGCTCTCTAGCCACGCATCCTCTTCTGCAAAGCTCCGGGTCCCCACCAGCAAAGGCTGTCCCCACTCCCCTGAGAAGGGTTGGCAGACTACAGCCCGCGGGCCAAGTCCAGCTCACCGCGTATTTCGTAACTAGTTTCTCTGGAATGCAGCCAGGCCCGTTCACGTACACAGTGGAGCTCAGTGGGGGCGGCGGTATGCTCCCCTCCCTGAGCCCCGGGGACAGGCTGGGTTGTCACAACCAAGGGCTGCTAGTGGCCTCTAGGAGGGGGAGGCCAGGGAGGCTGCTAAGCCTCCTATGGTGCCCAGGACGGTCCCCACAACCGAGAAGTATCCAGTAAAGTGTCCATAGTGCCCAGGGTGAGATGCCTTTACCAACTGTCTGTGGCTGCTTCTGAGCCACCGGGAGATGGACAGGGACATGTGACAGAGACTGTATGACCCACAGAGTCTAAAATGTTTTCTATCTTGGTTCTCCAGAGAAACAGGGCCAGTAAGGTGTGGGTGTGGGTGTGTGCAAGAGACAAAGGTTCTTGTTGAAGGAATGGGCTTGTGTGATTATGGAGGCCAGTAAAGCTCAATCTGCAGAGCGGGCTGGCAGGCTGGGGACTGGGGAGAGCCCTTGTCGCAGGTCGGGTCCCAAGGCCCTCTGCTGCAGAGCTCCTTCCTGCTTGGGTGGGTGGGGGATTGGCCTTTGCTCTATTCAGGCCTTCAACTGATTAGATGGGGCCCACCCACATTGCTGAGGACAATTTACTTTACTCAAAGCATTTAAAGGTCTCAATTCAAATATTCAAAGCACTATAAATGTTACTCTCATGCAGAAACACTTCCGAAGAGTGTTTGACCAAGTATCTGAGCTCCACAGCCAGCCAAGTGGACGGGTCAAATCAACCATCCTGGGTTTTTCTAGAAAGTTTGTAGCACCCTGCACTAGAGCAGCCAAGTCCCATGCTCTCCAGAGCAGGTGTGTTGGCTTGTCCCGCGAGTAATTTTGCAGAAGGCATCTCCATGCCTCTCTCAAGGTGGGCACTCACAGGGGGTCAAGGCGGAGAACAGAGAGTCACTGTGATGGGAATGCTGGAGCATCCCTCCGTGAGCCCAGCGGACCCTCCCGGGGGAGAGTCTGCCCTGACCATTCTGACCCCTGTGCAGACACAGCCTCAGCGTAGAACATAATTCCACAGATGCTGTTGTCCTTTGTCCCCCAAAATGACCTTTTCAGGCAGTGTCAGAGCAGGCCCCCTGGGGACCAGACAGCTGAGCTGACTCATTGGCCCGGGAGTCGGAGGCAGGGGTGGCGTCCCGCACTCGCCAGCTCGCAGCCCGGGAGTCACAGCGCACTGTACAGTGACCAGCTGCCCAGTCCTTCTGGGCCTGCAGGATTTCCCCGGAGGCAGGACTTTAGGTGTCAAAGCCAGGGAAGTCCCTGGCCGGCCGGGACACAGGACAACTGCCATCCTGTTTCGTCACCTCAGGGAGTCTGACCTGGGCCCCCCTGGCACCAAACAGAATAGGACCGCCGGCCCCCGAGGCCGCAGGGGGCCTTCCCAAGGGGAGGGACCTGTGCTCCGTCCACGTGGCTCAGAGGGAGGTGGGGAGGAGTCCTGGGTCCCAGCTGGGGCGCGGGCGGCTGGCCCTGCTGGCACTTCCTGAGTGCCAAATCCTTCCTGAGGCAAAAATCCTGCGGGACTGCGAAAGGACCGTCTTTGAGCACGGCACCGCTGGCTGTGCTACGAAGGACACGGAGGGGCGTCCGGGTGGCTTGGTCCGATGGGCGTCGACTCTGGGTTTCAGCTCAGGTCATGATGTCCGGGTCACGCGAACGAGCCCGAGTTGGGCTCCACACTCAGCAGGGAATCAGCTTCTCTCCCTCACCCCTCCCTCCCTGGCTCGCAGGGGCTGTCTCTCTCTTTAAAACAAATGAACACATCTCTAAAGAACTTTGGAATGATTATACTTTCTTCTAGCACCAGAATAACACTCATTCATAATAGTAAACATGGAAAATTCATTTTTTTAAAGATTTTATTTATTTATTTGAGAGAGAGAGCATGAAAGGGGAGAAGGTCAGAGGGAGAAGCACACTCCCCATGGAGCTTGGAGCCTGATGCAGGACTCGATCCCAGGACTCCAGGATCATGACCTGAGCAGAAAGCAGTCACCCAACCAACTGAGCCACCCAGGCGCCCCTAAACATGGAAAATTCAGAAGAGGAAGAAAAATATTTCACATCCAGGTTCCACGAAATTCCAGTTTTCCCCAGATTTTTTTTTTTCGTGTACAAAGTTTTCCCTTACTTTCACCAACCAGTGATCATACTACAGACTTTTATTAGGCTTTTCTTTATTTAATGTTCTGGTTTTTTAAAAAGTTCTTTTCAGATTTTAAAATATAAAGTCATTGTTGAAAATAGGAAAAATACATTAAAAAAAAGGCACTAGTAATAATTATCCCTAATCCCTCAACTCAGAGACAACTACTAAATGTGTGGTCTACAACATTCCCATCGATTTTCCTAGGCATGTAGATACATATGTACTATCAACACACATAACTTATCTCTGTTTATATACAATTTAGATTTTAATACAAAATTAATAACTATTCATTATGAAAAACTTGAACACTGCAAAGTAAGCTTTCTCATACCCCTCAGAGATGATAAACACTATGTTATCGTTTGGTATCTATCTTTTCAGGCATTTATTGTATGTAAACGGATACGTGTCTGTATTTTTAACACAGATGTGACATTAAGAGACTGCTGTTCTGAGACGCGCCTTTTTCATTGAATGTATTATTGACGCGTGTTCATAGTCACAGAACTTTCTCTTCTGTCTTCTTCACGGAACTTTGTAGGGAGGCTTGCAGACTCTGTAAACTGCCATAACCTGGGGAGCGGCCCCAGCTGTGGAAACTCAAACTGGCATTTCTTTGTTGTCATCGTTCCTGAATTTTTCAAAGAAGATTTATTTATTTGAGAGAGAGAGCACGAGCCAGCAGGGGGAAGGGCAGAGGGAGAGGAAGACGCAGACAACCCCGAGTGCGGAGCTGGACGCGGGGCTGGATCTCGGGACCCTGAGGTATGACCTGAGCCGACACCAAGAGTCAGTGACCCAACCGACTGAGCCACCCAGGCGCCCTGTCATTCCTGATTTTAACTTACCTTTCTAACTATGCAAGCAGTTATGTGGGCACATTCATGCTGCGAAGTGTTTAAAATACAATGAAGAGAAAAGAGCACCATCTCAGAATCTGCTTTCCCAGCTCCCCCAGCCGGTGGTGGCACCCCAGTCCCGCTCTTTCCTACCCCCCACCAGCACGCACATATGCATACCTAACTGCAGCCGCGCTGGGCCTCGCCTCCCGCCACTTGCTTTCACCACAAGCGCGCAAGTCAGCGGGGCCTCTGCCGGCCTGGCCAGTGCCTTTACCCTCCCTCAGGTTTTTAGGAAGGCGCTCCTGCCTCAAATACGGTCTTGGTGCTAGCGCGTTCTGCCCGGTTCCATCCACTCCGCCAGGGCGCGTTCCGGTGCATGGCGGGAAGCAGCCACACTCTCCCCCCATACACCCCAAACTCCCCAGAGGCCAGGGGCTTGCGCCCCCAGAGGACCTGCTCCATCCCCAGAAGGGCAGTCTGGTTTAGATTCATGGTTGGGCAGGAACTGGGGCAGTAGGTGAGCAAAAAGAGGAGGTTCCCAGGGTAAACGTGAGCCCAGCTTTAAGTACACACACACGTGTGCACCACGGAGTGTGCGGATGGCCGTGTGTGACAGCACTCATTCAGTGCATCTTCTGTACAGACTTGCTCACTTATTTGAGAGAGAGCACTGGCAGGGGGAGCAGCAAGGCAGAAGGAGAAGCAGATTCCTGCTGAACAGGGAGCCCCATGCAGGGCTCGATCCCAGGACTCTGAGATCATGACCCGAACTGAAGGTAGATGCTTAACCCACTGACCCACCCAGGTGCCCCTCACTTATTATTATTATTTTTTAAGGATTTTCTTTTAGAAAGAGAGAGAGAGAACACCAGTGCAAGCAGGGAAAAGAACAGAGGGAGAGGGACAAGACTCCATGCGAGCACAGAGCTTGATGTGGGTCTCAATCTCATGACTTAATCAGAGATCATGACTTGAGCTGAAACCAAGACACAGAGGCTCAGTCCACTGAGCCACTCAGGTGCCCGTGCCAGTGCTCACTTACAGGATGACCCACAAGCTCTCATTTCTCAGGCTGTGTCTAAGATGTCAATGAAGCACCTTTAGCTGTGGCTCCCTTGTGCAGTGCACAACCTGAACCCCAGTATGCCACACCCCCGGAGATGGACCTGACCGGACTCAGCAGCCATGCAGCAATCCACAGAATGGCTAGATCCTAATTTAGTTAGGTTTTTCCTATTGATGGTTATTTAGGTGGCTTTCTACTTATTTCTCTTTGTCTATCACCTGCCTATCTGCCTAACCAGGCGGCTGCCCGTCTGTCATGATTACAAGCAACGGTCTCGGAAACTTCTTTAGTCAGACATTTTTCTGTATTTCTATGATCTCGACTGCTAACCGACTGCCCCAGTTACTGGGGCAGAAGTAGGTCCCTTTTAAATCTGAAACTATTGCAGGGGCGTGTGGATGCCTCTGCCGGAGTGAGCATCCAACTTTTGGTTTCTGCTCAAGTCGTGATCTCAAGGTCACAGAATCAAGCCCCGTGTGGGGCTCAGCAGGGAGTCTGCTTAAGATTCTCTCTCCCTCGGGGCGCCTGGGTGGCTCAGTGGGTTGAGCCGCTGCCTTCAGCTCAGGCCCTGGTCTCGGGGTCCTGGGATCGAGCCCCGCATCGGGCTCTCTGCTCAGCGGGGAGCCTGCTTCCTCCTCTCTCTCTCTCTCTGCCTCTGCCTACTTGTGATCTCTGTCAAATAAATAAATGAAATCTTTAAAAAAAAAAAAAAAAGATTCTCTCTCCCTCAGCCCCTAGGCTCTCTCTGAAATAAAATCTTACAAAACAAAAACAAAAAGCGACTGCTACCCGGTACTTTTGAGCCCCAAACTGAGTGACTGCGAGTCCCTGATTCGCTGTGTCTTTTCTGATACTTAGGTAATTTAATCATTACTAAAGCAATTTTCTCATTTTGGAGGCAAGACGTGGTGTGGTGTCTCCTTGTCGTTTTACTTAGGGCTCCTCGGCGCACTCGCAGGGGGGGACGTGTTCACTGCTCCGCTTGCCGATACGCTGGGCTGGTCCATTGTCCTTCCTGGTTGGTCCGTTGCACAAGACCATGGGACCCCAGCCATGGCCGGGTGAGACAGCACGCAGAACTACTCTTCACCGAGCGCTTATCTTTGCGCCTCACACTGTGCTAAAGCACTCTGCTTAAACTGTTTTTCATCTAATCAACTTAATGAAGAAAATAGGGTGATCTCTGCTTTACTTGTTTTTTAAGATTTTATGTATCTATTTTCCAGAGAGAGAGGAAGAGCACAGGCAGGGGGAGTAGCAGAGGGAGAGGGAGAAGCAGGCTCCCCACTGAGCAGAGAGGAAGAGCACAGGCAGGGGGAGTAGCAGAGGGAGAGGGAGAAGCAGGCTCTCCACTGAGCAGGGAGCCTGATGAGGGACTCGATCCCAGGACCCCAAGGTCATGACCCAGGACCCCGAGGTCATGATGCTTCACCGACAGAGGCCCCCGGCACCCTGATCTCCACTTTCAAGAGAAGGAATGGAAGCCTGGACAACTTGCACAGCTCATCCCAGATCGCGCATCTGGTTAAGTCACAGAGCCGTCAGTCGAACCCGGCGCGCCCACCTCCCTGCGTTCTAACCACGGGGCTGTTGGGTCCCACGTGCCAAGGGTCCTGGTAACTGTGCTAGTCTGTGATTCACTGGCCGGTTCACTGATCTGACGAACGCGTATCGAGGGCGAGCACGTACTGTGCGGTACCCAGGGCCTGGGGGCTTGCCGGGTGCTCCCGATACACCTGTTGCCCGCGGTGCTAAGTGAGGGCTGTGCTTCAGGCTGATAAGGGCAGGAGGGGCGCTGTTCACAGACCTGGGGCGAGGAGCTGAAAGCGAGAGGCCACAGTGACGGAGCCGGGCCTTTGACAGAAGAGATCACTCCCCTCTGTGACCTGGAAGAAGGACCCCTGCCCCGGGTTTCTTCTCCCTCGACCTCCTTCCCATTTCCCATGAACAACCACAACTGGAGGCCGAAGGACAAGGATGCCCGCGGTGGCCGTCTGTGTGGGGCAGCCTCTTGGGGCGCAAACCTGGGAAAACAGGGTCCACCCAGCACCCACCTCCTGGCAATGGGTGGGCATCCAGCGTCCTGCTCACTAAGTGGCCGGGAGTGAGGTCTCTTGGCCCTGGGCCCAGCCAAAGCCTGTTGCTGCCGCACAGGAGCCTTTTGCAGACAGGTTCTGATGGGTGTCTCAGGGGCTAGGGAGGTTTGGTTTTTCAATAAAAATTTCATTTTAGATTTATAGAGAAGGCACGAACACAGTACGGAGAGGTCCTACATGCCACACACCCACGTCCCCCCCCCCCCCGTGACATCTTACGGTCCACGTGTCCCAATCAGTGAACCAAACACCGACACACACGTTACCCCTATCTGCGGCTCGTGCCTGGTTCAGTTTTCCTCAGCTCATGCCTTCTATCTGTTCCCCAAGCCCACCCTGGGTACCACGTCGCGTTTGGCTATCACCTGTCCTCTTCCGCACAGCTCCTCAGCCCGAGATGGGCTTAAAGTAAATTCTGAGGGGCACCTGGGAGGCTCAGTCAGTGAAGCCTCTGCCTTCGGCTCAGGTCATGATCCCAGGGCCCTGGGATCACGTCCTGTGTTGGGCTCCCCGTTCAGCAGGGAGCCTGCTTCTTCCTCTCCTCCTTGCTGGTGCTCTATCTCTCTCACTCTCTCTTAAATAAATACATAAAATCTTAAAAAAAAAAAAGTAGTAAAATTCTGAAAATACAAATGAAAAGAGCCTTGCGGAAGAGAGACAAAGCCAATATGGAAATCAGTGTGGGACCTGCACGGGAAAAGCTCGGAGGTGAGTTCACTGTCCTCAAAGCTTCGGTATCAGACAGATGACAAGAAGACAGATATCCACTGGATGGTTTCAGGAGAAGGGGGTAAATGTCCTCATGAGACTATTAGGAAAACAGTAATTAAGGAAAAGTATTTAAATCAATTGGAAGCTATAAAAAAAAAGAGTAGAAATGATAAATACAAGAACGTATGTTTTAAAAATGATAATAAAAACAGATGACCCTTTGAACTCTAGTTAGGAGCCTAGCCTAGCAATGACCAGTAGAATGAAGAAAAGGGATACAGGGGTGGGTTTAGGAGAGTGCTAGGTGCAGACAGTGGCCATCTTGGCCGTCACAGTGTCGTTAGGACCTCCTGCCTGGATGAGGCCAGTGGGGTGTCCCCCGAGGCTTCACGGGAGCAGCACTCCCCATCCTGAAGTGGTAACCACCTTGCAGCTGCAAAGGCTACCTTTGTCATCAGGTTCATTTCTCACAGGCAGACTCACGTTAGCCAAGGACACAAGACAGATGTATAAATCCAGGAACCAATTTATGAATTAAAACTGAGCACTATAACTGAGGCCGGGAAAACAGCCCCGTTGTATTAAGTCATAACAAAGAAAGTCGGGTAAGTTGAGCGCTGAATAATCAGGATGGCCTCATAAAGAACGTAGTAAAGTGGATAAACACTGCGTCCTCTGATAAGAAGGGCCTTGCCAGCCAGGGCAGCAGGGAAGACGTCCAGCACCTGGCCCTGGGCGGTGTGAATGTGGGCACGGCCAGTGGTTCTGACTGACTCTTCCTTGTCTCTGCCCCCATGGGGCCCAATCCTCCCCGACTTGAGAGTGATACATGCTTGTCTCAAGATGTCAGCGTGCTAGAGAAGGCTCTACACACTGATCACAGAAGGCCACTGGCCATCTGTGTCCTTCTGAATGTGGAGTTCCTGGACACAGGTCTGTGGGCCACAGACAGGGTGGAGAAGGTACGGGAATTTTCTCCCCTGGACCGAAAACCTGACACCTGACATATGGTCAGTGCAGTTTTCCAAGGAGAGTCTGCGGCCTCCATCAGGCCCACAAAGCAGCATCAGCGACTGCGGGCTGTCCACAGCCCTGCCATGGCCCTCAGGACTGCGGTTTGCGATCTGAGTCTCGGCAGGCAATGTCGTGTCCTAGTGTGGGGAGGCAGCGGGACTCGGGGGGCAGGTGGACACCCACCTGCTCGCAGATCCCAATGCAATAGACGATTTCCAATAAGCAAAACTGATCAAAATCAATGAAACAGGGAGCAAAACACCTGAGCGGACCCATGAGTCATGCAGAGACTGAGAAAGCTACCAAGAATCCTGCTGGACAGCCCAGCTCCCACACGGAAACGTGTGTTTAGGATTTAGGAGATCGTGAGCATCATGGAGAGGACTGGCAGCCTCAAGCAGGCTGGCCTTCAGGATTGCCCAGGGGCGCAGGGCGTTCCTGTACCTGATCATCTCACAGCAGGTGGACCCTGGCCCTGGGGAGGAGAGGAGGGATGGATGCTTCTGTCCCCTACCTCCGGGCTGCTGCTGACGGAGGATGTCTGAATGGCATCCCTTCCTGTTTGCACAGGGGGAGAGAAGAGAGCACGTATGGGTAAGACTGGACCGCCGTGGATGCCGGGACGCTAACAGCCAGACACCTGGCAGGTCCTCTGCTCGTCCTCTGCTCATCTGCTGCACGTTCTGCTTTTCCCCATTTTCTCTCTCTAGGGTAAGTAACCCTCACTCTAGGGTAAGTATCCTTTGGCGGGAGAAAGTCTCCCGGAGCTAGCGCAGAAGGGAGCATATACGAGAAGAACATTTACCCTGGGTAGGACAGGAGTTCAGAACCATTAAATGGAAACAAATTTGATACCACAGATGGATTGGGCTAAATCACCCAGATAAAGATGAAAATAGAAAGTGTAAGGAAAAATCAGCATAAGTAAGCCTATCAATCTGCTACTTTGTGACTATAGACCAAGTACGAATACGATCTGCGCAATGGTCTTCACAGATGGGGAAAATTCATACAATTCAACAGCCATTTCTAAGACACAAAACTACTTCCTCAGCATCATTTTTTAAACATGGTGTTTGTTCCAAAGAAATCAGCATTTGTCGGAAATTAGTTCACAGTATCATCTATTGTCAATATTAATTAATTTGGTGTGGACAATTCTGGTTGCAAGCAGGAAGACATAAAAGAAAAAGTACATAGATTTTTTTTTTAAAGATTTTATTTATTTATTTAACAGACAGAGATCACAAGTAGGCAGAGAGGCAGGCCGGGGGCGGTGGGGGCGGGGGGAAGCAGGCTCCCCGCTGAGCAGAGAGCCAGATGCAGAAGGCAGAGGCTTTAACCCACTGAGCCATCCAGGCGCCCCAAAAAGTATATAGATTTTAAAGGAACAGGGAAAACACTACTTGGATAAAAAACAAAGCAATCAACTGAAAAATTTTTAAAGACTAAGACCAGTTAAATGGTTAGGTATAAAACAGATACACAGAATTAAGTAGTGATTATAATATATTATCAATGACCAGTTTGAAAATATAAGAAAATGAAATTTTATCTACAGTATCAACAAAGCATAATATACCTAAATGAATTATTAGTGAGAAATACTGTGATTATGTGTATTCCTCTTTAATATTTCACTCGGTTACATAAAACTAAGGAAACAAAATATTTGAGTGCCTTTTTTAAGCTAAATAAACGAAAAAGGGAAACCCCAGCAGACCTCTTGATGGGACATCCAAATTCTGTGAAGACACACATTTCTCTCCCTGCTCCCCCAAACTGTTTTAGGTATGTGGAATCCCACTTAAAATCCTGGCAGGATATCTCTAGGAAACTGACAAAATTATTCCAATGTTAACCTGGATCATGAACAGATCAGAATTCTCAGTCAAGTCCAGAAAAAAAAAGAGCAATGGTAGATGGAGGGACAGATTCCACTGGACACCAAAACTTCCCCTGAGGTCATGGGGGTCACACACCATGGGTCTTCCTTAAAACCAGACATATGGCTGAGGCACAGTAGGGGGAAGTGGAAAAGCCCAGATATAAAGTCTGCTGTGTACAGAACGTTACTGTTTGATAAAGGAGGCCTCGAGCGAAACCAGGCGGAAGGGGAGATGGGAACATTCGTCAGGGTTCTTGGTTGTTGGTTTGGGAAAGGATCGATTTACAACCCTCATCTCATTCCAATATGGAAAACACAACAAAAACAAAGTTCAGAACAACAAGTTTCCCGTCTGATCAGAGAGGAGGCAAACACAGATTGGTTAAGTTTCAGGCTCACAGGGTAAGTTCTGCTGCAGGAGGGTAACGCGTGTGCCGACATATAAAAGAGGCATCCTAACTTTGTCCCTTTGGGGGGATACATTTCAGAGATATTTCTAAGGCAGAATCGGTTAAATTTGTGACTAACTGGATGTTGGGAAGGGGGGGGGGACTTAAGAAAAGGATAAGGCAAACTTAAAAACTTCGAGGCTTCAAATGGTATCAGTAAGCAAGGGATGAGATGACCAGAAGTCAGAGAAAGCATTTGCCAATTCTGTATCCGATAGGAGACCCGTGCTCAGAATAAGGAAGGAGTTCTTACAGCCCCAAATTAAAAAGACAACCCAATTTAAAAATGAGCAGAGGCTCTCCACAGACATTTTTCCAAAGAAGATCCACAAAGGTCCAATAAGCACAAGAAAAGATATGCTTCAGGGAAATGCAGATCCCAGCCAGGAGTTGCCACTTCCTTCTCCCCAGGGCGGCTCTCATCAGAGGACAGCCCTTCACAGGGGTCACCAGGGGCTGCAGGGACGGGAACCCTCACCCCCTGCGAGGAGGACTGTAAAACAGGGCATCCCCTTTGGGAAAACAGTCTAGCAGTTCCCATGACAGCTAGAAGCCCCACATGGCCCAGCAGTTCCAGTCCTAGGCACCCACCTAAGAGAAGTGAAATGTACGCACCCACAAACTCTTGTGGACACAGCCTGCCTGCCTCCAGCCCCTGCGTAACGGACCGCAGGCTGGAAAGTTCTTGTCCCAGGTCCTCAGACTGACTAGACCCTCGCTTCTCACAACTGTTCAGACCTTACCTTCCCAGCCATGCCGATACCGATCGCTGTGCTTAACATGGCAACCTGACCCCGTCCTTGACCCGGCCTACGTTTTCTTGTCTACACTTCTCACCGTCTCCTAACTTATAACACAAATGCTCCTTACATGTTTTGCCCATTAGAATGAGACATCGATGAGGGCAGGCCTCTCTGTTTTACTCACAGACGTTTCCTGCATTAATAGAAAATTGAGACCCAGGGAGAACATGGGTATGGCTCACTGTCACTGAGCCAGAAAAGCGTCTCGGTAGGGAGGCTAACCGTGGCCCAAATCCTAAAATCTTTCCAAATAGTTCTACTACCCAGAGATAAGAGGGCAGTGAATAGTTGAGAGGACCTCAGGCTGCGAGATTATTCCTGGTACCAGCAGAGCCTACTGCATTTTATTGTTATAATCCACCGTTTCCTTCCCTTCCCTTCTGTAATGGCTTCCCATTTCCCGCCAAACCAAGTCAAGTACTCAATCTGGCTTTCAAGGCTTGGGATACTTGGTCCTGAAACGTTCTCTAGTCTCCAGTATTACCTGGTCTCCACGGTCAGAGATGAGACCCTTGGGCAAAACCCCCCTTCTCTTGGGTTAACCCAGCACTTGCGGGTCTGTGTTTAAAATCAAATCTGAATGACTGTTAACAACACCCTTCCAGCACCTTTCGCCTCCTTCAAGCTCCCGCTTAGGACTGTCCCCGTCCTATTGCCGATGCCAGGCTCAGCTCCACACTAGACATGTGTCACCCCGCAACACATCGGACTTCTTCAAACCCCGGATCCCACCTGCCTGCCTCTGTAGGACAGCGGGAACCTGCTGCTCTCGGTTCCCAGCACGGCCAGGCCTTACGCTCTCTGCTGCCAAAACCCAAGGCCGCTCCTCCTTGAAGACCCCCCGCGGCCGGTACTTTCGCCGCGGTTCGCCGCCGCTTCTTACCCCGAGGTCTGTCTGCAGAAGACCCGCTCTTCGCGCTGCCAGCCCTGCTGAAATCCCTCCCCAAAGCAGGCCCAGCGGCGGAAGGGCAGGGAGATGCTCCCTCCAAGCGCCAAAGAGCTCGGCAGACGAAATGAGACAGTCCCGACACGGTATTTTTCGAACATCAAGCTGAACGCAAACAATTCACAGTGAATGAAACGTCAGATCTAAATCCGGCCAGACCTGGCCGGCTCCTACCTGCCGGCCCGCCCTCTCTCGGGGTGCGACCTCGGCCTCCCGCTGGGGCGCCGCCCGCACCGCAAGGCGGGCCCCGGGTCTCCGGAGGGTGCGGGGCACCGTGCGCCCGTGCGCGGGGCACCGTGCGCGCGCGCTCCCCTCCGCACGCCGGGGCTCCGGACCGGGTGGCGCGGCGCCCCTGGAGCTCGGACCCTGCGCTCGCCGGCCGGGGACACGGGGTCGCACGTGCGGACGGCTCGGAGCTCCCTCGGGCAAGGCCGACGGGCGGAACGCACGCTTTCCGGCGCGGCAGTCCGGGGCAGGAGCTCGCCAGACCCCGCGAGGTAGCACAGGGACCCTCACCCACGGCCACACAACAGGAGGCCCTCAGGCACCCCGGGTCCGCGCGCCTGTGCTCGCCCGACCCTGGCAACGAGGGTTGGGAAGCGGCTCCCAGCGCTCCGCCCCGCCCCCCGCATGGGGCGCCGGCCAATCGCCGCGCGGCGCGGGTCCCGGCCCCGCCCCCAGCCCGCGCACCGCCCGGCGGCCCCGCCCCCAGCCCGCGCACCGCCCGGCGGCCCCGCCCCCAGCCCGCTCACCGCCCGGCGGCCCCGCCCCCAGCCCGCGCACCGCCCGGCGGCCCCGCCCCCAGCCCGCTCACCGCCCGGCGGCCCCGCCCGGCCGGTAATAATTAGGCGGCGGGCGGGGCGCCGCGTCAGCGCGGGGCGCCGGCCAATCGCAGAGCTCGGGCCCTCGGCCGCGTCACAGGCCGAACCACCAAACAGAAAAGTTTAATAAACAGCGGACGGAGGCCGGCGGCGGCGGCGGCCGGAGCGAGCAGGGGTTCGGCGGCCTCACCTGTCCCCACTCTCCGGCGGCGACCGGCGGCGGCGGGCAGCGCGGCGGGCGGGGAGGGCCGCCGCCAGGTGAGCAGCGCGGCGGGGGCCGGGGGCCGGGGGGCGCGGGGGCCGAAGCCGCTCCCTTCCCCCACCCGCTGAGGCGCGGCCGCGGCGCTCCCCCGCGGGCTGACGGAAGCCAGGGCGGCGGGTGGGGGGCAGGGCGGGCCGGGGGCTGCGCTCGCGGACCCCCGCCCATACTCCTAGCAGTTGACAGGCGGGGGGTGGGGTGGCGGGAGACGGCCTCCACCTGCTGCGCCCGCGGCCCCGGTGGGGCGGTCCCTCCTGTCACGGCGCGTTCCGGCGGCGCGGGTGTGGGCGGGCGGGGGTCCCGCAGGCCCCCATCCCCCTCCGCGGCAGCCGCCCGTCCCGGGGTGTGGGGGGGCGGGGGTCCCGCAGTCCCCACCCCCCTCCGCGGCAGCCGCCCCTCTCGGGGTGTGGGGGGCGGGGGTCCCGCAGTCCCCACCCCCCTCCGCGGCAGCCGCCCCTCTCGGGGTGTGGGCGGACGGGGGTCCCGAGCGCCCCCCCGGGCAGCCGCCCCTCTCGGGGTGTGGGGGGCGGGGGATCCCGAGCGCCCCCACCACCTTCCGCGGCAGCCGCCCCGCCGGGGGGGGTGGGGGGACGCGGGTCCCGAGTGCCCCACCCCCCCTCCCGGGCAGCCGCCCCTCTCGGGGTGTGGGGGGCGGGGGGTCCCCAGCGCTCCCACCCCCGTCTCCGGCAGCCACAGTTCCCGGGGTGTGGGCGGTTGGGGGTGCGGGGCGGGGGCTCCCCGGGACCCGGTGCGCGCTGGAAGTTGGGGGCCGTGGACGCCCGCCCTGCGTCTGGCGCTGGGGCCCGGAGCGAGGGTTCGGCGGGGTTCGCTTTCCCGACAGAGCTGCGGCGGCCTGCGAGGTTAGCCCGGGGCCCATTTCCTGGCTGCGACGCACGGGCCAGCGCTCCAGGGGAAAAACGCTCTTTTCCTGCAAAAGGTGCCCTTTGCGTTTCTGCAACAGGTCGCCTCTACACTCTGCTCCCTGCGCGTCTTCCAGCGCACGCGGGCGGCGGCGGAGGGGGAGCCCGGGGGGCAGGGAGCGTCCGGGGGGGCGGGCCCTCTCGGAGCGCGCAGGGGAGCGGCCGCGCGTTGGAGACCGGGTGGCGAGAAGAGCCGGGACGGCGGCCCCGCCGCGAGGGCGGCAGCAGCCCGCAGCCGGCATCCGCTCGCCGGGGCCTCCCCGCCTCCGTGCTCCGGTCTCCTCGCCCGGCACGTCGGTGCGTCCGGTGCCCCGTGTTTATCACGGCCTCGCGTCGGAGCGAAGACAGGGGTTCGCCCGTACGTGCGTGCGCTCGGACTGCGGGCTAGGAGTGCTGTCCGCTCGGGCCGGGCTGGGGGCTTCGGGGCGGCCCCGCGCTCTGTTCGCCCCCCGCGGCTAATGCTCTGGGCGCTCACAGCCCTCGGCAGCGGGGCCCCGTGGACGCTGCTGGGCTCCCGCCCCGGGCGCAGGCCTGCCAGGGCTCTCGCCCGCGCGGAGCCGAGCGCGCCCGACAGGGTGTGGGGCGTCCAGGGGGTCCGGGCCACCGCGGCTGGTTCACAGTGTGCGAGCGCCGGCACCAGCCCGGATTCCCGTCCGCGTGTGCGTAGCATGACTCGTTCCTTGGAGGTCACAGCGGGAGCAGTCGGGCGCTAGTTGCCACCTACTTCAGTGCCAGCGTAAGTGTGAGTGCAGAAAGCACTGGGCTGTGTGCAGGGTAAGTCGGCGTCGTGCGCGGCCCCTCCGTCGAGTTGGCGGGTTCCCTCCAACTTCTCTTCTTCCTTAGCACCGGTCAGAGAACCCGCCCTCCATCTGTCCTTACAGCTTTGCACACTTTGCTTACCGGAAGCCCCCACCGATGGGCAGAGCCTTCAGGGCTGAGCACTAGGACGGAGGTGCTCTTTGTGCGGTGACATGGAGGGTGACCTGCTCACTTCTGGAGGCGGACGTGTGGTGGGCTTTAGGATATGCTCTGCGCGCTTCTGAGAGCCTTGTAGTTCCCCAGCCTCAGTGCGGGACAGGTGCGCTCCTACGGCCGCGTTACTGCCTGGCCGGCAGCAGGCGCTGACCTCGCCGGGGCAGCGTTAGTTTCGGGAAGCGGCATAAGTCGTGGGAGTTTGTAGCCGGCTTCAAACTCCTTGTTCTGAAGGTGCAGGAGTACAGAGGCGCTGTTGCTGTCGCCAGCGCGGGCGGCTCGCTCGCACACGGAGAGGTGCTTGGTTTTGGTCGGGCTGTTTTATTATCCTGCTTAGAAGCTTTAAAAACAGCCTCAGTTTTGTATCAAGGGCAATGTGTTTTTGGTGTGTCGTCCCCCCCCCCACTTTTACAAGGAATAGAAGGTTACAGAGAATAAATAACGGTTGTTAAAGTTTCAGCAGGTACACCCCAGTCTTACATTCTAAGAAATTGGGGGTAGGGTTCTGAACGATTCTGGGTTGCCTCTGCCTTCAGAGCTTATCCCGAATATGATCCGTCTCAACCCCCTGCTGCACCCCGGAGGGTAAGAGCAGTCATCTAACCCGTCTCCCTGCCTCCCTGCCTCGGCTGTCGCTCTCCTGCAGCCTGCGTGGTTCCTGTGGGGGAGCGACCGTTCCGTGGGTGACGTGGAGGCTCAGCACCCTCCGGTGACTTCACAACACGTGAAATGAAACAAGAGCTTCTTACTCTGCCCGCTTTACCCTAGACCTGTAGTGTCCAGTGGAAATGTAATGGGAGCCACATAAGTAAGTGAAGATCTTCTGACAGTCAGGGGCACCTGGGTGGCTCAGTCCGGCGCCTCACTCTTGACTTCGGCTCAGGTCATGATGTCACAGTTGTCAGATTGAGCCCCACGGAGCGCTCCACACTCAGCGGGAAGTCTGCTTGCGATTCTCTCTCCCCACCGCCTCCCCGCCAGCTCCCAAATAAATAAATCTTTAAAACCTTCTTATAGCCACATTAAAAGAAAAGAGAGAAACAGGGGATAATAGTCTATTCTGATGATAAATAACAATAAAAATTTAAAAAAATAATGTTTTCTCCCAAGATATTATTATTTCAATAAGTAATTAGCATAGGAAATTATTAATGGGATATTACATTTAACTTTTTTCAAACCGTCTTCAAAATCCAATATATATCGTCACTGACAGTGCGTCAGGACTGGCCCTGTCTGAGGTGCCGAGCAGCCAGCCACACGGGGCTCACGGCTGTCGGGTGGATGGAGCCGCTCTAGCCTGTCCAGCCTTGCCGGCTTTCCCCTGACTCAGCACCTCCAGCTCTACTGGTCGCTTGGGATTCTTGAGCATGCCACGCTTATTTCCTTAAAATTGTTGTGCTTTTCTGCCTGTCACATTCAATTGTATGTCTGCTCAGATGTCACGGCTTCAGAGATGCCTTCGCCAAGTTCCCTGACCCTGGGACTCTGCTTCATTTCCTTATGGAACCTGTCATCCAAAGTGGTTTATTGGGTTATTACCTCTCACTTGAGGGCAGAAGTTAGATCCACATACGTAGGATTCTGTAAGGGTGCACAGCATTTCGCCTTCCTGTCTTCCTGCCTTCCTGTCATGTGTCACTGGTTGCTTCATCCTCTTGTCACTGTTCAAGTGTGGTGAAGAGCTAAGTCTTTCTACATATTTCTCATTTCTTTGGGATTCAGACTGTCTTACAGTAACTGAGTCAAAGCACATGAACTTTTTTTGTCTTTTATAAATATTGTCAGATCTTTTTAAAAAAATTTAACTAACGTAAAGTTGACCAAACCTGTATGAAGTTTGACAAAAAATGTAAGGAGAGAATATATTTCTCCCTATCTTTGCCAACACTTGAATACTGTCTTTCCTTTTCATAAGACTGATTATACATTTCTTAGCTTAATTATGATGACGAATGGGGAGATGGGTGTTGTATCTTCTAATTTGTCTTTTGCTCACTTGAGTCGGTGTTCTCTATTTGCAGTACTCTTTTTATTCTTTTATATATTTAGGAGAGCAACCCTTTGTCACATCCCGCAGATATCTCCCCTGGCTCTTTGCCTTTTACTTTAATAGGGTATTATTACTTTTTTTTTTTAACTTGAAAGAGTTTTTTACCTTTTAAGAAATTTAAGTTAATACCACCTTTCTATGGCTCCTCCTTTACTTCCATATTTAATGGGTTCTCCTTGCCCAGATAACTGTTTTTTCTAGTTCTTTTATGCTTTCGTTTTTCACATCTATCTCTTTCTGTTCTTCTGGGACTTGTTTTGACATCATACATGAAGTGAAATAACTTCCTTTACTTTTCCTTAATGATTAATCCGTTGTTTTAGCCCCATTAACAAAAATCTTATTCTTGGTGCCTTGAAATAAAGCTACCTCTCTTATATACTAAAAACATATATTTTTATACTTGGCTTATCTTAGCTTTTATTCAGTATTCATGATTTGATACTAGTGCACATTGTTTTAGTAATTGGGAGTAATAATGTGTTTTCATTTTGTTACTCTATTTCTCCCTCCCTTTTCCTCCCTAAATTTTTGGCTGTTCCTTTGTTCTCAAGTTGATTCTTTAGGGTCCGGTGTTTTTGAATTTTTAAATTAAAAAACTTTTTTTTTTTTAAGATTTTATTTATTTATTTGATAGAGACACAGCGAGAGAGGGAACACAGCAGGGGGAGTGGGAGAGGGAGAAGCAGGCTTCCCTCTGAGCAGGGAGCCTGATGTGGGGCTCTATCCCAGGACCCCAAGATCATGACCTGAGCCCAAGGCAGACGTTTAATGGCTGAGCCACCCAGGTGCCCCTAAAAAATTCTTATTTCTACAGTTAATGTTTTATGTATAATAAAAATATTTAGTGCCATTAGATTCTTTTTTGCATGTAGTTTCAGCTATGTTCCTTAAATGTTGACATGTAAAAATATCTGTATTTGTTTACTTGTCCCTCATAGCTGCTGTTGCTCCTTGCTGCCTGGACTTTGTGCCCAGTGCTGAGGCCTCCTCGGTGAACACACAGGGCCTTTGCTTTCACTGAGTTCAGAGTCTCTGGGAAAGCTAACTGAAGAACAAAGGGTTTTCAAATGTTGACAAGTGCTAAGAAGGAAAGAAATATGATGTGCCAGTAGAGATTGGAACCTGCTAATTGGATGTCCTGAGAACGTTTCTGTGAGGATGTAGCATTTAAGCTTAATGGTGGAACCAAGATTTGTTTGGGGAGTTTCTTTAAGCAAATCCTGGATCTGTCAGAACATTCAAAACAAACAAAACCATGGCGCACTGAATTTCTTTTGCAAAATTTTTTTGTGAAAATTGCCTTGTAAACAGTTTTGAGCCTTAAGCTTCTCCTATGGAAAATTCGGAACTGTGATTTTGAGTTCTAAGATCAAGAAAGAGCCGGGGGAAGTTTTTCAAGCGAAGGGAACTGCTAGCACAAACAGGGACAGAAGAGCTTGGCTTGATTTAGGATTTGCCAGCGGAGTAGAGTGACCAGGGTTCATCCATTGAGTAGTGTGGGTCCAGCAAGACTCCTTGGGGGGACTTACATTATTTCCCGGAGAACCTGCTGCTTCGACTTCTCGGCCTTCCTATCCTATTTGGATTCTGTGACCCAAATCAGTCTCCTACAAATAATTTAAGATGATTTCACCCCTTGGTACTTCCCTTCATTATTTCTACTATATTTTCCAGTTTTTCTCCACTCAAGACCTTTGCATATGCTGTGCCCTTTTGCTTAATGTGATTTCCTTGAAGAATCCTTCCCTAATGCTGGCAAAAGAGGTTAAACCCTCTGTTGGCTATATTTACTCATTTTATATTGGACATTTCTTGTGTAATCACTTGTAATAACTGCAGTTCATTAAGTGCAAGTGATTTGTTTCTGGGTTTCTTCCACTAGAGCTGTTACTTCCAAGCTGGCAGATAGTCACTCGTGGCTATTTAAATCCATCAAAATTAAGTAATATTAAAAATTCCGTTCCTCAGTCATGCTCGTACATACCAGTTGCCCATTAGCCACATGTGGCTGGTGGCTGTTGTACCGGACAGCGGAGATGTAAATTTAAGCAGGCACTGGCTGTTGAAATATCCCAAGTCTGAATGATCCTGTAAGCATGATATGAACTGACTGGATTTCTACTACCAAAACCAGTAAAATCTCAATTTAAAAATGATTACATATTGAAGTAATGGTACTTTAGATGTTTTGTGTTAAGTAAAATATGTTACGACAATTAATTTAACTATTTAACGTTGTGATGTAGCCACGAGAACATGCAAATTACCCATGGTTCCCATGACATTGCTGTGGGACAACAGTGGTCTGACCCTAAGTCTCCACAGTGGGCAGGACAGTGCACCATGATGTCCACAGCAGGTAGCAGTACCCAGCATGCAGTAGGCGTTCTGAACCTTTGGTGGGTCCGTAAACTCTTCTGTTAAGTTTGAACATTACTGTGTGGTCGTTAGAGGGTGTTTCCTGTTCAGCTTGTTCTTTTCAAAATTGTTCATTTTCTGTGACTTTGATTTTTACAAATTTTCCATGACTGTTGAAAAAAGCAGCTTTTCTTTTGATAGGCATATAAAAAATTAATTTTATTAAATAGAGTGGATCATTTATTTTTTCATCTTTTATTTCTTTCTAGTTTAGGCTGCTAAGGAGAGAGGAGGGAACTTAAGAGTCTGCCAGTCTGTTTTCCATCACCTCTCTCTGTCTCGAAGTTTACTTAGATTGGCGGGGTATGTTACTTGGCACAGGAAAATTTTTGGCTATTGTGTCTTAATAATTGAGTATTGGGAATGCTTTTTCCTTATACTTTGGTCTCGATATTGTGATTCGTGTTCCTTTTCAGTCTACATTTGTTGGTGACCTTGTTTATCCCTGTGGACTTAAACCGATTGTCTTATAGAAAGGTACCTCCCCTTGGTTTATGCTTTCTTATCTGTTTGTTTCCTTTGTGCTCAGAATTTTGCTGAATGGGCCCTTACCCTTCGCTCTTGCCCCCAGTGCTCCCCTACTCCCCTTGTGGTGTTCTCCCTTAACAAATTGGCAGACACGGGTCAGGAGTTGCAGACTCAAATACATGCCTCACTTTTGTAAGCAATGTGTATTTTTCAGGGAAATATTTTTCTAAATTTTTTTTTTCTCCATTAGATAATGGTTTGGGGACCATATCTTGAGTGACCTGGTCATGCTTCGTTGAATGTCAGGCTGGGCCTTTTATCAGTCAGTTACTGCATAAACCCACCTGTTAGCACCCATGGATGATGCCAAGGATTAATTTCTGTTGTGTGGAGAGTAGTGTGAGCTGTTCTCAGTCCTTCACAGTTCTGAGGACGCCTTCACCCTGTTCTGTACCTACAAAAGTTAATCCTAATAGTCTAGGTACTTATTACTTTTAGAGGGTCTTTTTAAAGTGAGACGAGACCTAGTTAGTTGTTCTGGCTTGTTATCTTCCTCATTGTTAGTTGATGGGTTTGGGAAGGCTTCTGAGCTCATTCCCCTCCAAGAATACAGAGTAAGTCCTTTGGATACTTGATGTTCAAAAAGCGGTGTTGTCACGTGCTATCAGGGAGCTTTGGAACTTTTGCAGGCTTCCTGTTCCTATGAAGCGATATTGTTTTCAAATAATCTCGGTTGTGGCGGTGCTTTCCTTTGATTCGTTGTTGCTGTTTTCTTCTGCTACTGATTTAGAAGTAGAATAAAATCCCCTCATTTTTATCCTATGAGCCGCCTAAAATGATAGTTATCGCGGTGACGTTCTTTCATGCGGGTCCTGGAGGTCTGTGAACCATCTGGTAGAACCACATCTGTATTTCTGGTACAGACTGAGAGTGGGCCTGCTGTTACTTTAGTGTATGTGATGTGATCTGTTTTATACCAACAATTAACCTGAGGTGAAACACTGATATCGGAGCAAAGGTTTTTTGGTTCCTGTAGCTGTCTAGTAATTTTGTGCTTGCCAAATTTTAATATGTAAATGCGTGCCATCTCTTTTCCTATGGCCCTGTCAGATTTTGGCCGTCTTAAACCCTTTCCCGAGTTTTGTGCTGTAACTCAAATTATGTGTTCTTTTCATTTGCTCGCGTCCCTCTTCAGCTTCCAGTGTTGTTTCGGGAGAGTGTCCTCACAGTGGGGAGAAAACCCGAACTTGACTCGTGGAGTGCTGGGCTTTCAGAGCCGAGAATCCTTGCAAAGCATCTTGGGGCAAAGCGTCTTGGGGCCGGGGCTCTGTGAACTGGCCTGGGCGTTCCCGTGTGTCCCCTGGAAGCGCAGAACAGACGCGCGGCCGCTTGGGCTGCGGCGGGTGTTCCTCCGTATTCGTGTCCACTTGCCGTTACGTGCATTTCAGTCTCCTACGGACTTCGCTTTGCGTTCAAGACAAGTGTGTTGGCTTCGTGTTGTTCTAATATACAGATTTTCTTTCCGGGGCAATGCTGGCAAGGTTTTGAACTTTGAAAACGATACATTCAATTTGAAAATTTTTTATGTAAACGTATTGAAAGTATTTTGAGAAGAAGCCACGTCCATGCGCACTGCGTCTTGGATTTGTGTCCGTAAGCCGGTTGAAATGTTGGTAGAGGTGACAGCTGGACTGTGCGGAGCGAGCTCCACGCCCGGCCGGCAGGTGGTCGGCGTCGGGGGACTAGACGGCCAGCCGCGGGGACCGAGCAGGGCCCACGCGAGGGAGCGCGGGGGATGCAGTGCACCCGGCCGGCCTGCAGCCGGAGCGCCCGTGCGGGGGCCTCTCGGATCTCTGCGGGAGGCAGCTCCTGTCGCCCAGTGTTGTCCCAGGGGTCTCCCCGCCCGCGCGCGCGCCCCCTAAATCCGTGGACGCCCGAGGACGGCTGCCAAACCGTGCCTACCCTTAAGGAAGCGCCGCCGGAATTAGAGGAGAGAACGAACGAGCAGGGCCTCCTGAGCCTCACGGACGGCGCGCAGCGGCCGGCCGGCGGCCTCTCCTCGGTGGCAGGCGGGAGGTCGGCGGTGGCTGTGCGCCCCCGGGGCGGACGCGTCAGGCCGGGGCGTGGGTGCCCTCGGAGGCGGAAGGTCGGAGTCGGAGGCCCAGGTGTTCGCCCCGCGGCGACGCTGGGGACGGAGCAGCCCGACCTCGACGGCGCGGGCAGGAGCGTGCCGGGGCTGTTCCCGTGGCGGAGACGGCGCCGGTTTTCCGTCTGGGAGGAGGCCGTGCTTCCGTTCAGTCGGCGGGACTTCGCGGGGCGCCCGCGGAGAGGGCGCGAACTCCGCTGAAGCAGTGTGTCCTCCCGACTCCGCGGGGCGCTCCCGGCTGTGCAGAGCCTGCGGGGACCGAGGAGGAGCGCCGTGGGGGACCGCGCGGCCGAGCCGCAGGCGCGCGGGGCCGGCCGGCCGGGGTCCGGCGCCTCGCCGCGCGCTCTCCCGCAGACAAAAGAGCGAGCCGGCGCGCCGCCCCGGGAAACCGAAACCGCGCCTGCTGTCGCTTTAAGAGACCAGCTTCCCCGGGGCTTTCGGCCGCCGCCGCCGCCTAACCTGCTAGCCAGGAAAAGTTCTTTAAAATGACGGGCGTCAGCCGCGCCCAACCGCAGCGGCCGGCCGCCGGCGCGGGGCGGGGCGTGTCCTCGGCGGCCAGTAGGCGCGCAGCGGGCGGGGTTTGCCGGCCAAGCTCGGTTGCCGCGGAGCACAGCTTCAAGTGAAGTTAATCAGAGGGGAAGCAAACAGAAAATTGTGGAGGTTTTGGTGGTAGGATTTTTGTTCCGATCTCCTAATTCTCCTTTATCTTGCACTTCTGCTCCTTTGTGCTTCTGTGCGCGCCAGGTCCTGTCACCGTGCTCTTTCCGTGCAAAGCGACCACTGACGGCGAGCAGGGAAGCAGAACAAAAGGGCTGTTTGGACAGGAAATAGGCGTCGGGAGCGTCAAGTTGACTTTGTGGCTCGGGGTCTCCGGTGCGAGCCCCGCTGCGCTTCTCCGGCCCGGCCTCCTCGCCGCCGGCCCTGGACGGGGCGTGCCCCTGAGCTCGGGGGTCGCTGCATCCACGCGAGGGCGGGCGGCTGGGGCGCGAGTGCGGTCAGGCCGCCGGGCTCTCTCCGCGACTCCGACGACCCCGCCTCCCAAGTGCTGTGCTGGGCACTCAGCCCGGTACCCCCACTACAGTGCGTCCCGGGCTCACCCCGGCCCCCCATGACGGTGTGCCCCGGGCTCCCCCAGCCACTCCCCTGCAGTGTGCCCCGGGCTCCCCCAGCGCCCCTCACCGGCGGCGTGCCTGGGGCGGGCCAGCGGGGATCTGGGGTCCAGGGGCTCCTGACTTCTTCCGAGTGCGCACGGGGACGCGCTCGCTGCTGCCTTCAGACCCGTCCGTTGCAGACGTGGGCCCGGGAGTCCGCCGCAGCTGCCGCGGGCCGGGGTGCGGGGCTGTGGGTGGGCCGGAAACTTCGGGAGGACCGGCTCTGAGTCCGCCGACTCTCCCGACGCGCCAGACCGTCGCGGTGGCTCCCGCGGCCCGCCCCGTCCCCGGAGGCCACTGTCCGCCCTGCTGCGCTTTCATCCGCCGAGGAAGGTGCTCGGAGCTCACGGGGTCGCCAGCCGCGAGCCTGCGCGGCCCTCGAGCCTGCAGCTGCGTGTGCTGGGCCGCGGGGTTTCCGTGCCGGCTTCTCCGCTCCGGGCTTAGACGGCGCCGCGGTGGCAGCAGTAATGGTGAACTTAGGACGAGTCACTGTGCGGAGCTCTTGCGCTTTTCCCTCTTCTTACCTCGCCAGACTCTTGTATTTTTC
This sequence comes from Pteronura brasiliensis, assembly GCA_004024605.1. Taxonomy (NCBI): domain Eukaryota; kingdom Metazoa; phylum Chordata; class Mammalia; order Carnivora; family Mustelidae; genus Pteronura; species Pteronura brasiliensis. The sequence continues at coordinate 222,786 of PJEN01001179.1, forward strand.
CCGTAATTGTAAATAAGTGCGCTTTTATATTAGATCTTTCTTTCACTGAACTACGCCGTCTGTTAAAACTGGCTTAGTTGTAATTGTACAGTTCTCAAGTCAGCAGGGCCTTAATCGGTCTAGTCTTCTGCCTGTATTACATTTACATTGTTCCTCATTTTCACTCTTGTAAATAGCGTTGTGTGAAACAGACTTCTGTGGGTACTTTAACAATATTTCCTCCTTTTTCCCAGAGTTTTCTTCTTCTGGAAAAATTCTCGGAGTGGGCTGACCTAGATGAAAGGATATGAACACTTCAGTAGCCAAATTGCTTTTTAGGAAGGTTAGACCAGTTCATATTGCCACCAACAGGATGTGCTTCAAGATTTGTCCAAGGGGTAGCCCCTTCAACGTGCTTTTAAAGTGGGCCTCGGAAGCTCTCTGATTGGTTTTTGCCTAAACTAAGTCCCATTTTCCAAGATGTAGATGAATATAAAGTCATTTTCTGGACATAAAAACCAGCCGAAGGAAATTGGAAAAATGTTTTACCTGCTTAAGTGAGGGATTATATCTTGGCTGGATATTTTATTTATTATTACGCTGTCAGTAAGTACAGGGCTTCCTGTTTCACGTCAGCCTTGCTGTTTACGTCTAGCCCAGGTTTTCTGGTACGCACTGCTTCTAGTAAGCACGTATTGGGAGAAGTATTTTCTTACGGTTTCTATCAGAAACATTTTTAGAGAAGGGCTGCAGTAGGACCACTTAACGTTACCTGCCTCTGGACAGGTGTGGACAGCCTTTGTCACCGTGCATCTCTGGGGCTTTGTATATGGTAGAGAAGGAGAATTAGTATTTGTAGATCTACATTTTAAAATGGTACCTCAACACGTTTCCAGTATTTCACGGGTCTTCTACGACCGAGCGCTCCCACAGCAGTTCAGACCGTGTTCTTCTTGTCTTTGCAGCACTGTTTGGCGGCGAGGGCTGGTCCCGTGCACTTGACAGCTAGCGTGTTCCGTGGGCTCCGCGGTCCCTGCTCAGCTCATGAACTTGTGAACTGATGCTCCAGAAGAAACTTGGAAAGTTGTTTTAAAGCAAAATTCAAGACAGAAATACTAGTTTAATTGGTAAAAGGGAGGCAGTGATCAATGGTGGGGAAGCTCTCACTCACCGATGCGGAGGGGCTGAGCACAGCTGCAGTTCGGTCTATTTTCTGTGAAGTTTTCCTTCAATTACTGACAACGTCCTGTCTACAACTTGCAGAGCTAATGTTGTTGGTCATTGTGTTTGTTGCAGGGGAACGCTGTTTTAAAATGTCTGTTTTTTTTGCCAACAGGTGAAGTTTGAGTTTTCTAGACCCTTGGGTTTTTCTTAATATTTGGAGTGCAGGAGAAGGGCTTGAAACTCATCTGTTGTAATTAGTGAAATAGTTACCTTGAAACACATTTTCCATGCATTTAAATTTTGTGGCTGTATCAGAACTTACACAGGTAAATTCTTCATTCATGAGTAGAAAAACTGTTTGGGTTTCACTTGAATATTTACAATTTATGTTGGTGCTTAAATATTTATATCACAAATCTTTCCTTTGTTCTGAATTTGAGAAAATGTATTTTTTTTTCAATCTTAACAGATGGATCTTGTTGCTACAACAGAAAAGAAGATAATTGTAAATATAAAGATTGTAGCTAAAGTCTTCAGTAGCTAAAGTCTTCGCAGGTTTAGCTGTGGGTCACATTTGAAGGCCCCCTGCTCCCCTGGGGCTCTCAGGGAATTGCACCTCTGCCCATCTGCCCCCTGCGGGCTGGACCGCTCTCTGATTGACAGCACTAGGGAGTAGCAACATTTCCGTGTGTAGGTTTCATTCAGAGTAGAAGCCAGTTTTCTAGTAGGAGAAGAAAACGCTTTAAATGAGCTAATAGGGAGGCCTAAGAATAGTGATAGCTCTATTTTATTCATTAAGAATTAGGAAAAAAGTGATCTAAGAGGGAATATTAAATGCATTCAGAGTGTCTGTTGTTAGTCTCCGTTCAAGGGGAATACGGGGATTTTTTTGTCTAATGACACGAGGTAAAATTAGAATGGGCGTTCAGTTGGTGAAACTGGAGAGAACCTGGAGCTAGCAGCTTCATATTTACCAGGTCTCTCTGGTCTGTGTAATGGAGGGGCTGTACGGCTTTGCGGTGTTCTTCGTGTGAGGCTTCTTTATAAAAAGGGGGTAAATGTTTTAGAAAGTATTTTTTATTGACAACTTCTAGGAATTGGCTTATTTATTAACTGATGTCTGGGAACCTGTTTGACTTCAACCCGATTTTTCGTGTTTGGATGTCATTAGAAAAAAATGAACTTGAAACTTTTCTTTTCTTTTTTTTTTTTTTGGCAAAAAGGAGCAGATCCATCTATCTCTCTTTATACTTTTACATTTTCTCCCCAGAATAAGCACCGTGTTCCCCCACCAGCGGATTTTTGTTAAGTGTGTACTTGATTTCTTAGTGAAATTTAGCACTGTTGACTGCTTTTTTTCTTCTTGAAGCTCTTCCCATGAGTTTAATGATACTGCTCTGGCTTCTTTTTATGATGTCTGTGCTTTGCAAGTGTTTCCTCTTTATATTCATTAAGTATTGAAATTTCGTAGGATTCTGACCTAACGTTCTTCTCAGGCTGTCCTTCTTGGGTGTCCTCCAGCACCACATCTTCAGTTAACAGCCTGTGCATAGTAATGGTTCTAAGATCTGTATCTGAAATCCAGATTGCTTTGAAATCTTGAAACCCGTGTCCATCCAGCTCACAAAGGTCTCTCTTCCATACCTATGTGAAACTCAGCAAGGCTAAATTTTAACTGCCTTTTTCACCCTCCCAGCAGTATCCTACCATCCTTTCTTCCCTCCTGGCCCAGAAAGTGGGAGGAGGTGTGCAGAAGCTCTGGTTCTTCCGGCTCTGGTTCTTCCTCCTCCTTCGTGCCCGGTGAGCCTCTGCCTCCTAATGATTCTATTCAATTATTTTAAAAGATTTTACCTTTTTAAAAACATATTTGTTTATTTATTTATTGGAGAGAGACAGAGACAGAGATAGTGAGAGAGGGCAGGAGCAGGGAGGAGAGGGAGAAACATGGTACCAGCTGAGCAGGGAGCCCGATGTGGGACTCAGTCCTGGAACTCTGGGATCATGACCTGAGCTGAAGGCAGTTGCTTAACCAACTAAGCCACCCGGACGCCCAAGTTTTTACCTTTAAGTAGTCTCTGCACTCAACGTGGAGCTCAGACTCAGAACCCTGAGGTCAAGAGCCGCACACCCCACGGCCTGAGCCCGCTATCTCCCCCTCCTGTCCGTTTTAAATCCATAGGATCTAGAGTCCATGGCTTCTCATTTCGGTTACTAAAACAGCCTCAGCTCCTCTTCCCTTCCAGTTTTGGCTTTCTGCAATCCACTCTTCGCTGCGAGGTTGTGTGTGTTTTTCTCTGCTTACCATTCTTCAGTGTTCCTCGTTGCCACTTGAACTTTCTCAGCTTCCTGGGATGAGTGACACTACTGGCTAATTCTGTGCTAAGCGTTCTCTTATGGCCGGAGTAGGTAAGCACTGTTACCTCCACTCACAAGTGGGACGCTTTGGAAAGGCTGACGAGTGTGATTTGTGCAGGGCTGACTTCGCCGGTGAGCGGCGACACGCTTTGAACTCAGGTGCGCTGGGCCCAAGTCCTTCCTCCTGACCGCGGAGCCTAGAGCCTTCCTAAGCTGGCCCTTGCTTCTCTGCCCTTCTCCCCCCACACCACTTCATTTCATCCTCTCACCAACCACGTGCAGTTCCTTCTTCTAGGGCGTGCTCAAAACTTCTTGCCGGAGTCTAAAAGTGCTTTAAGGGTTCTCGAAAAAACATTTTTGACAGTCTTTTGGAACACTCCAAACGTCTGAGACACTTTAGCATGTCCAGAATGGAAGATCAAAGAATGAGATGTAGGAAAGATAGAGGTACTTTTCCATACGTCGTCGGTTTTGAATTTTAAAGCTGTTGCGTTCTTCACACTTAATAAAAGCTCAATACCTGCGCGTGTGAGAGCAAGATCAGACAGTGCAGACGCGCTTTATCAGAGCCGTTTGGAATCCTGACGGCCTTCGCGTGGCTGTTCCTGGAGGCCCCTGTGTGCATTTTCTCAGCTGGGGTAGGAGGCTCGTGCCTGTGAACACCGGGACGTAAGCCGCAGAGCATGGGCTGAGCGTGTTCTCCTGCGCCCGACGTTATGGTATCACGACGGGTTAAATACCGCAGCGGATTTTTCGTAGAAAGAATATTGAGGTAAATGGATCCATAGTTGACTTGGAATCACTTTCATTTCAAATATGTCACGTCATTTCTCTTCATCTCTCTCCACCACCCCTTCCAACGTGTTTTAAGGCAAAATGACCTTTATTCAATTAAAAAAAAAAGAAAGGCTTTCCTCTATAGCTTGGAAAGGATGTGGTATTAAAAGAAAAAGATCATATGGACAGAACTTTCAAAAATACAGGTAAATATTTGGTTTTGGAAACGGTTGAATCTATAACTGGATTTGGAAACTAATGTAATTATACACTTTTAATTAAAATTCATAGTTGTCTGTTAAAAAAGCAGGAGTTTTTGTGGGTTGTTTTGTTTTGTGGTGTTTTTACCATTCATGTATTTTAGAGGTAGGAAGTTCCATCCTGCTCTCAAAAGTTTTAATTTGCCATATTATCCAAAGTAATCTTTTGCTATTTTCTTAAATAATAAAAATGCAAACTAATAGTTGATTTAATGAATTTTGTGTTATATATTACAGTAATCAAACAATATATGATTTGAAAAGAATGTATACCTTAGTCTTGATGAATAGAATACACAATAATTTTCCTTAATTTTTTAGGTAATTGCTTAAAAGTGTATAGTGTATCTCTCTTCAAATCCCAGTAGCTATAGAACTTTATAAAATAGAATCAGATTTAGTGGGAAAAATTATTCTTGACAGATTATTTAAAATGAAAGCCTATACTGAAAAGGTCTCATTAATTGCTTAAAATAATAGTTTCAATAAGCAAATCCTTCTTGGACTGACCCAGTCACCTAGTCAGGTGACTTTGCTAAAGTGCTGAAAGACCCGTCCTTCCAGTCCCCGCACTGTTGGAAGAAATTGGGGGATATGAATATTCCGTGTCCTGAAGGTCAGTAGTACGGATTACTGAGTGTCGGACTGTGGTTTGTTATAAACGGTTGCGGTAGAAACTCAGCAGGGAGAACGGTCACTGTGAGCGAGGGTAATCCGGAAGCTCTAAGAAAGTAAAATCTGAAGCACGTCTTGAAAGTTAGATATGTTTGAGACTAGAGCAGTGACAGCCTTCTTTTCTTTTTTCTTCTATTTTTTCTTTTTCTTTTTTTAAAATTTTAGATAGCCAAAGTTTTATTCTTTTCACCTGGAAAGCGGTAACCCTGAAATGGTGAAGTGGAGAGTAATGAAAGCAGAGACTCTTAGCTGGCTTCCGCAGATGTTTTCCTGGTTCGGGGGGTGCCACGTGATTTCCCACTTACCTAGTAAGCTCCGGCTTCCTGGGATTCGTGAGGTGCTGAAGAGGCACGGAGGGTGCTCTGGTTGTGGGAATGGTGTGACTGAGCTGTGTGAGGTGTCAGAGGCTTCTATGCAGAGAAGTGGTGACAGCAGTATGAGAAGGACTAACGCAGTAATCACAACTCACATGAACACTGTATCAGACACGTTAACTTTTTGAAAAAGGTTTAATATTTTTGGAGGAGCTTTCAGTTCACAGCAACATTACTAGAAAGTTACAGAAATTTCCTGCGTATCCCCGGGGTCTTCACACATGCATATCCTCCCCCATTACCAACATCTGCCACTAGAGTGGTACACTTGTTACAGCGATGAGCCTCCGTTGACACGTCGTAGTCACTCAGAGTCCACTGGCGTTCGCTCTTGGTAGTGTAGATTCTGTAGGTTTGGGCAAACATGAGATGTATCATCATTATAGTATTCTACAGAGTATCTCACTGCAGTGAAAATCCTCTGTAGTCCATCTGTTCATCCATCCTCTCATCCTCAGCCCCCGACAACACTGATCTTTTTGTGGTCTCCGTAGTTTCGCCTTTTTTACAATGTCACACAGTTGGAGTCACACCACACGGAGTGTTTTCCGATTGCCTTTTTTTCACTTAGTAATAGTAAGCGTTTAAGTTTCCTCCGTGTCTTTTCATGGCTTGATAGCACCTTTCTCTTTAGCACGGACTCATACTCCATTGTGTGGATGGGTCATAGTTCATTGATCCATCCACCCTGAAAGACATCTTGGTTGCTTCAGAGTTACTACCAGTCGGAATAAAGCTGCTGCAAACCTCCAGGTTTACCTTTGCTTACATACAAAGACTGTTATGCTGGATTGTAAAGTAGTTGGTACTGAAGAATCCACCATATAAGTCTTCTTCCTAAGTGGGTGTATCATTTTGCATTCCTATAAGTAAAGCTTGAGCGTTCCTGTTGCTCCACATCTTTGCCAGCATTTCATGCCGTCAGTGGTGCAGATTTCTGCCATTCTCGTAGGTGCGTAGTGCTGTCTCATTGTTTTCATTTGTATTTCCCTGATGATGTATGATGTGGAAGCTATCTCTGTATCTTTACTGTGGTATCTGTAAGGTCTTTGGCCTAGTGTTTTAGAGTTCTTTGTATATTTTGGATCAGTCCTTTATCAGATGTGTCTTTTGTAAATATTTTCTTACAGTCTGTGGCTTGTCTACACCTTCTCCTGACATTGCCTCTCACAGAGTGGAAGTTCAGCTTATCAGCTCTTCTTTCGTGGATCGTGCACTTGGTGTTTCATCTAAAAAGTAATTGCCATTCCCAAGGTCAGTGAGATTTTCTCCTTTGTTATCCTCTAGGAGGGCTGTAGTTTTGTGTTTTACATTTAGGTCCATGATACATTTTGTGTTCATTTTTGTGAAGGGTGTAAGGTGTGTGTCTAGATTCGTTTTTTTGGCATATAGGTGTCTGATTGTTCCAGCACCATTTGTTGAAAAGACTGTCTTTGCTTTTGCTCAAGATCATTTGGCTATGTTGGCTATATTTGTATGGGTCTTTTCCTGGGTTCTCTTTTATTCTAATGATCTGTTTGTTTTTCTTTACCCAATACCATATGGCTTGACTAATGTAACTTCATACTAAATCGAAGTTGGGCAGTGTCAGCCCTCCGACTTTGTTCTCCTCTGGCATTTATTGGCAATTCTGGATCTTTTGCCTCTCCATATAAGCCTGGGGATCAGTTTGTTGATATCCACAATATAACTTGCTGGAATTTTGATTGGGATTTCATTGCATATGTAGATTAATTTTGGAAGAACTGGCATCTGGACAATATTGAGTCTTCCTACCCATAAACATGGAATATCTCTCCATTTATTTAGTTCTTCTTTGATTTTGCTCATCAGAGTTTTGTAGTTTTCTTCATATGGGTTGTATGCGTGTTTTGTTAGATTCATACTACCTATGTATTTCATTTTTGGATCCTAATGTAAATGGTATTGTGTTTTTAATTTTAAATTTACTGCTGATGTATAAGATAGCAATTGAATTTTATATATTAATCTTATATCCTGCAACTTTGCTGTAACCACTTAGTTTCATGAGGGTTTTTTGTAGTTGTTGATCCAAATTTTCTGCACAGCAGTCATGTCATCTGTGAACAAAGACCATTTAATTTCCGCCTGTGTAATCTGTATGCTTTCTATTTCTTTTTCTTGTCTTACTGCATTAGCTAGTACTTTCAGCACCGTGTTGAAAAGAGGGTACGTATTTGCCTGTTCCTGATCTTTGTGGGGAAACTTCAAAGTTTCTCACCATCAAGTATGATGCCACCCATAGGAAGTTTGTAGATACTCAGTCAACTTGAGGAAGTTTCTCTTTGTTCCCATACTAACTTTTCGAGTCCTCACAAAAGTTATTATGAGCTGGGTGTTACTATGTTTCACAGATGATGATACTGACGCATAGAGAGGCCACTTAGAAAGTCACACAGCTGGTGAGGTGACAGAGCCTCTGTTTAATTTCTCAAGTCTGACACCAGTGCGTGATCTTGCCGTTCAGATTTGCTTGGGGAAGAAAAGATATTCAAGGTGGGGAAACTGCCAGGATTGTTTGGGAAGCTCCATGGTAAATCCGAGTTATTTTCCTGATCTTCCTGAACTTTAGGGTTGTTATCTCAAGGCCACTTTCAGATAACTTCCTGGGAGAGGTAAGACGGAGTACTCCTTACCCCAGTGAGTTTCAGATGATGGAATTGGTGGAGTTCCAGCGCTCTAGGGTGCTTGTGAGGATGAGACCGTGCATTCTCCCCATCTTCCGATGAGTTCAGGCCCTCTGGTTCTTTGATTTCCTGTGAGCTCAAAATCAGAATTTTTTTTTTTTTTTTGTAGAGATTTATGAATCAGTCACTCTATCTTTACCTTCCTTAATTTTCTTATACAGAAATTTCTGATGTGGATGTGGTACAGATAAAAATGGTGGTGTACCAAACACTGTGCTTTCTTTTTATGTTCGTTATTTTTAACCTTCTAGCCCTGCGAGCGGTTGTTGGTGGTAGCCACACTGACAAATAGTCCACAGATTTCCTTAGCACCTGCTAGGTGCTATGGCAGGAATTTATGATACCCTGGGGAAATAGACTCAGCATTAAAATATTTAGTGATACAAGGGAAGAAGACATGAAGTTCTGACAGGCGCAGAGAATGAGAGAAGACCACAGAGGAAGAAGGACTTGGACTAAGTTAGGAAGATACTAAAAGCTAACCAGAGAGAATAAAGGGGTGGGATCAGGTAGGCCTTGACAGGAGAACAGAGCGTGTGCAGGGTGACGGTGAGCGGCGTGCAGAGGCTGAGGGCTTTGAGACCCCCAGGAGGCAGAGGGGCAGCAGGAGGAGGCTGGGTAGGCAGGCCAGCGGAGCGTCTTCTCTCTTAGTGGTGGAGAGCCGCTGAATCATTGATCTGGGGAGTGGTCTGATCCTGGCTATTTGCCTGAGTATTTGCTTTGGCAGTAAAGTGGTGGTGGTAGGGGTTCAAGGTTATACAGCTGGTAAGAACCAACTGCAGTTTGAATTGAGGTCACTCTGCCTCTCTTTCAGTCTGTTCAAGCCTAGACCATTTACGTACCCATTGGTTAGTAACGCAGGCAGGCGAGATGAGGAGAGTACCCAGGTGGTTTACTGGAAATCAGCTCAGAAGACAAGAGATTAGGTGAGACTTATCATGAGATCCGTCTCATGATTGAGGCTTTACTGGCCAAGATGTGGGAAGATGTGGGCTTAAAGCAGGTGTAATTGCATAAAAGAGTGGGATGTGAGATATCAAATACTAGGGAACTACTAATTTGCATTTGAAAGAGAGGTCGGAGTTGACTGGAGTTGGTAAGCCAAGTTGGCAAAGCAGCTGAGAGTGCTCTTGAAATAAAATAGTAAGTTAGGTAAAGGTATTTTTGGGAACGAGTTACTGAGCTATGTTGAACTTTGAAGTAAACCATGGAGGGGTTTTGACACTATTAGCCTGCGGACACGGCTCTTTATATTAGACTCTGGGAACACCGAGATGAAGGAGAGATGCTAGCCCGGCACCTGAGGACCACGTCAGGGCCCTCTTGCCTCCTTGAGCCTAGGAATACCTCCTAAGCTACGGGCTGAGCTTGCTGGAGGCTTCGGAGCAGTCCTTGCCACCACGCCTGTTTCGCTCCCGTGCTGAGCGCGGCGCGTTCTGCTTGTGCTCTGCAGCGCTTTTCTAGAGAGGGCAAGGCCCTTAGCTCTTCCCAGAGTGGTTCTTCGTGGCCTGCCCCAAACCACAGCATCCCGGAGGTTACCACCCTCCGTGGTTCCCGCAGCGAGAGGTTCAAGGGGACGTGAGGCCTGCGTTTTCTGGCTCCCTTTGTTGTTTGCAGACCGGACTCTTATTGAGAAACCCGTGATCTTTCTGCCATAGTTCCTTTCCTTCTCGTCGTCTTCTCCACGTCATTCTCAGGTTATTGAGTATCTGGCAGCAGACTTTCCACTTCGGTGAATGTGGGGATTTCGGTCTGTTTTACCTGTTCCTCAGAGCCTAGTACGGTGGCTGGCTCACAGGAAGGGCTGAATTCTTACTGAATAAGTACATTTTTACAACTCCCTTGACTTACGTGCCCGCAGAACTTGAGCAGCCGATTCCAAAGACCAAGCCTTACACCTTACTGCTTGAGGCAGCTCCAATGCTCAAATTGTTTTTCAGCTGTGGATGTATAATACATGTTGATTATTAGAAATTTAGAAAATGGATAGACCAAAAAAAAATTTTTTTTCACTCAGAATCTAGCTAGCTACCTAGAGGTGAAAGTGGGCCTTGTCCGTTCATATCTTTCTAGGCTTTTTTTCCTATGAACATGCAAATGTATTTTTAATTTTTTGAGGAATCACAGTTTCATTTTGTGAAATCTTCCCATGCAATTATTTATTCACTTAAAATACGAATGCCTGCTGTGTGTCAGTTGGAAACGGGCCCTGCGGCCGGAGCGCTGCTCGCAAGAGGCCGGCGGGCGAGGGCGTCAGGGCTGACGGCGCGCGGTGCTGCCCCGGGAAGCTCCGGAGTCCGTTGCACCAGCCCGCGTTCTTACTTTGGGACTGATCTTTGTATTGTCAGAACAGTGTGCCGTGATGGTGTCCTTAGGGTGGATTCAAAGAAGAGGAATTCTGGGTCGAAGACTACGTTTTAGTCTTTTAAACTTGTTCTAGAGAACAGTTGAACCACTCTATATTCTCACCAGAAGGGTGAGCTAGTTTGTGTAAACACTAGTGTATCTGTATCCACACGAGAAAGTATGGTAGTGGTTGTTTTTTTAATGATTCTAATTTATATACCGTAAAATTCACCCATTTAGTAAGTGTTCAATTCAGTAATTTTAAATAAATTCACAAAGTTGTGTAATTACTACCAGACTCCACTTAGAACATTTCCTTTAGCCCGGAAAGATCCCTCAAGCCTCTTTGTAAACGCATCCCATGCCCAGTGCCAGTCCTCGGCAAGAGTGGACCTGTTCTGTATCCTGTAGATTTGTTCTTTCTCCACGTGTGAGTGGAACCACGGACTCTGATGCGGTCTCTCCAGTTTGCTGACTGTCACCAGTGTCCCTGTTGCAACATCTGTCATTAGCTCAGTCCGTTCTTTTTTTTATTTTTTATTGTGGTAAAATACACATAAAAATATACCATTTACGGATGCCTGGGTGGCTCATTCGGTTAAGCCGCTGCCTTCGGCTCAGTTCACGATTCCAGGGTCCTGGGATCGAGTCCCACGGCAGGCTCTCTGCTCGGCGGGGGGTCTGCCTCTCTTGCCTGCCACGCCCCCTGCTTGTGCTTGCGCTCTCTTTCTCTCTGACGAATAAATAGATAAAATCTTTAAAGTGTGTGTGTGTGTGTGTATGCCATTAAAATTATTTTTAAGTGTAGAGTGGATTGGTATGAAACGCACGCACACGGATTGGCAGCCATCACTGCCGTCCGTCTCTAGAACGTTTCTCATCATCTGGAAGCTCTGTGCCGTTAAACCATAACTCCCCACCCCTGCTGCTCAGGAATTACTATTCTGCTTGGTGTCTGTGTGAATTTCACGATTTGAAGTTCTCTCTTTTTGGTGGTTCATTTTTAAGAATAAGCTTTTTTAAAATAAGCAGAGAGCCCAATTCTGGGCTCGATCCCAGGACCCTGAGATCATGACCTGAGCCAAAGGCAGAGGCTTAACCCACTGAGCACCCCAGGCGCCCCTCCTTTGTCTTTTTGAAGACAGCTGTCCAGATGGCATGGAGTGGTACCTCATTGTGGTTGTGATTTGTATTTTCTAATGATTAGTGATGTTGAGTGTCTTTCGTGTGCTTATTGGTCATACACTGGTATGTCTTCTTTGGGGATGCGTCTGTCCAAGTTCTTTGCCGGTTACTGGGCTGGAATTTTTGTTGTTGCGTTGTAGGGGTGCTTTATATTTTCTGCATATTAATTCCTTACCCGGTAGTAGCACTTGCACATAGTTTTTCCTCCCTCTCTGTGGGCTGGCATTCTACTCTGTTGATTGTGTTCTTTGATGGATAAAAATTTTTATTTTGATAATACCCAAATTATCTATTGTTACCTGTGTTTTGGTGTCATATCTGAGAAATCATTGCCAAATCCAGTGTCCAATCTTTAGCCCTATGTTTTCTTATAGGAGTTTTTTAGTTTATATGCTTAGGTCTTTGATCCATCTTAAGTTAATTTCTGTACGTGGTAGAAAGTAAGGGTCAAACTTCATTCCTTGGCATGTGGAGATCCAGCTTTCCTACCGCGGGTGCTTGAAAAGACTGCCCTGTCCCCCATTAAATGGTCTCGACTTGTCCCTTTTTGTTGCCGGTCCGCGTTCATCGTGTGCACGTATGTACCACAGTTACTGCTCTGCCTGCCGGGGACGCACGGTGCGTTGTTGCGGCTTTAGGCTCGTCCTGGTGCTGCTGTGAACATGTGCGTGTGAGCTTTGGGGTGGCGTCTGTTTTTGTTTCTCTTGTGTAGACACCCAGCAGTGGAATTCCTCGATCGTTGGTAACTGCGGGTGTACCTCTGTAGGAGATGGCAGAGTGTTCTCCGAAGCTCCCACAGTCATTTTGTCCCCAGCAGCAGTGCACAAGGACTTCTTTTTCTCTTTACCCTCCCCAGCACTTGGTGCGGTCAGTGTCTGTAAGATCCGGAGTGGTATCTCCCTGTGGGGACTCCTGCTTCTCAGATAGCTGCAGACCCCTCCCCGCCAACACATGGGCTGCGAGTGTTGGTCTTCTGGCTGGAGCCTCCTGTCCCTTCCAGCTCTCCTTTTTCCCCACCACTCAGTCTGAAGCTTTATCAACCCCCGTCTCTTGTTTCTTCCTTCCTTCCAGCTGCAGGTCCGTCTCCAGCCACTTTCTTCGTTGCTGATCTTGGACCGGGGCAGCCGTGTATCCGCACTGCTTGTGAACCCGAGCAGTTGCTACCACCAGAACAGGTCACGTACGGGTATGGTTTGATACTGCTGTGAGTTTTTCTGTGACTTTTTGTTCTGATTGAATTTCAAATTTAACATAGAAGTTGCATGAATCATACAAGGAGCTCCTGTTTCTTTTTCCCAGGTTCTCAGTCCTTACGCTTTGTCCTATTGGTTTATCAGATTCCTTTTTCGGTCTGTTTTTCTTTCTGTCTGCGTTTGTGTATGTATAAATATACGCACACTCTTTCCTGACTCACTGGTGTGAGCTGCAAACTTACTCAGGTTGCAGAGCTAATAAGGGGTCAAGCAGGGATTTGAATCCAGGTAATGGTGCGTGTGAGAGTGTGTGTGTGCGTGTGTGTGTGTGCGTGTGTGTGTGTGTGTGTGCACACGCACGCACACACACAGTGTCTGGCACACACTTTCGGTGCCCAGGAGATGCCTCTTGAATTGGCCAGAGAGCACAGTTCACCTGTCGGAGTCTGCATCCCTTCTCTTCTTGGGGTTTTGGCACGTGCAGGTGCTTGGGATTGGGAGCCCGGCTCCCTGGGTTGCGGTCCTTGCTTTCCTGGTCCTTTGCTGGCAGTTTGTCCCGAGCGGCTTCCCTAGTCTCCCTCAGGCTCCGTTTCCTCATCTCTGGAATGGAGGAGTGAGAGCTCCTGCCTGGGAGGGATCTTGTGAGGATTAGAGGGGACAGTGCAGGGAAGGCACGTATCACGGACCCTCTCACTTCTGTTTGCGGCCCGTCCTGGTCTTCTGACGTGGCTCCCAGCTTCTCTTCGTCCACCCTGCCCCACGGGTGCCCCGCGATGGTTTTCCTGGCAGAGCCGGTAAGACGTCCGGCGTTCGGTTAGCGAACGGAGAGCTCTGGAGAAGGGTCGGGGCCAGAGCCCTCTTTGGGAGACACTTGCTCCAAACTCCTAGCCAGAGCTGTGAGACCGAAGCCTCGCACGAAGAGGCAGATGACAGATGCAGGGATTTGGAGATCCGGTTCCCGGAGCCATGGCACTGTTTAAGCACATGAAACTGGCATCCCAGTTTGTGAAGGTTTTTGATTGCCCTTCTAAGTATCCGGAATATTTCAGAAATAGCAGCTCTTTAGGCCCCCCAAAATACAGGGTCGCGCATGTGGAAGCAGTACAGAAATTTGAGGTAGCCTGACATGTCTGCCCCTGTCCTGCACACCTCTCAGAGGTATATGTTTTCCAGCAACGTCTTGTGTCTTGTTGTTGGATCACACAATCTAGGTTTTTCTTCAGAGGGGAAGTCTCTGTAACAGGCGTGACCCCGTTTGGCAAGTAGAAGGAAGAGAAAGTCATCAAAGCAAATAATTCCAAAGTAAGATTTCTCTGGTCTTGTCTTTTTCGTCAGCAGAATGTGTATAGTAAACCTATGGGGGCGATTAGGGGTTTTTAACAGTGAGGTAAGCGGGTGCGTAGAGGGTAGGGGGAGCGGCACCGGCACCTCTGAGGAATCTGCCCGTCATTCGCTGGTCTGTGTGTGCCTGAACCCTAAGCCATCCTCACTCTTCTGTAACTTAGTTTTCTCGGAGTAATTAAATACCTCTTTGAAGGAAATGGTTATGAGCACCTCTTGTCTGATTGTTTTCACCAGATGAGTTTCATTTAGGTAAAATTTTTAATGTTAATGTTTTGTAATGCTGTCTTAATTTCTTAAGAGAATCGAGAGTGAAGTATTTTAGAGAAAAATAGCACCGAGGGTTGCTGATTGGTCATCAGTACCCTAGGTCTGTTCGTCAGGTCTGCTGAGAAACGGGTCCCAGCTTTCCGTGTGGTATTTTCTGATGCTGTCATCCGTGTATTTGAGAAGCACGGATGGAAAGGTTTTATAGGGAAATCGTGTTTGGAGATCAGTTCAGGAGAACTCTTAAAACCTGCTTTTCTCTTGAAATTTTGAATCCTGCTCTCCTTGGGTCTTTGCTTTGGGCTGACTTAAAAGCCAGGTCATGGGGACTCTAACTTCCTAGCGGTGTATTGAGGCCAGCGCTGGAGTCAGTTAAGACTTCAGACCAAGGAGCTGTTACAGGACTCGTCGTTGATGAAGTAGAAACAGTTCTTGGCTGAATGCCCGATGGCTTCAGACTCTGGTGGCGAGCAGTTTATTTTGTGTTTTATGACCACACGAGAAACAGGAAGGTCTGGCCTTGGGATGACGGATTCAGGCCTGCCTAACATTGCCAAGTCGGTATCACGAACATAGGCGCTTCGGTTATCAAGACGATCTCTGCGTGAGGCGGAGACCACGGTCGACGTGTGTTCTGGGGTTGATCACTCCTAAGTAGCTCTAGAACTAATATGTTCTGCTTTTGTTCTCCTTTTGTTCCTAGTTGAGGAAGATCTGAAAGTCAGTCAAGTCACCGGTACTTCCTTTGGCAGTAGAGGTGGTGCGGGTATACGTGCGGGTATTTTAATGATGTGGAATAGAGACTGGTACGCGGACCGTGCTCGTGTACAGTGAGCCCTGGGCACCGTCGGTGTCCCGAAGAGAAGGGAGAGAAGGTAGGAGCCTTACCCACAGACTCCTCCTCTGGTGGGCTGTTTGTAGGTTGCTGTGGATTAATCTGCTGACTGTTTAATGGCCTCGAAGGAGAAAAAGTTGCTAATTCAAGTCGGTTTAGTGTGTTCTACACTGTTCAGTCATTCTCTGATTGGTCCTGAGCATTAAGATGAAAAAGACTGGGAATTCAGTTTTTACCTGGAGATTGAATTTCCTCTGATGGGTCTGTAAGAGGCTCGGGGTTGGTTCTTGTGGTGTGGATAAGTGCAAGCCACACGTCGATGTGCGTGTGAACATTTGAGGGCCTGGAATAGCTGTTTAACACAGCTGTGTCAGGTGCTAGAAATGAAGTGCAAAGACAGACGGCTTCTAACATTTCGTGCTACCGGATTGTTATGGGCCACGTTAATTACACGGTTTAACTTCGAGAGGGAAGGTGACTTACGTATTAACATGTGCTGTGTTTCTTGGCAGTGCTGTTTCTGTATTTACTTTTCTCCATATAGTTTACCCCACCTGCAAGAGATAGTATTTATATGCAAGATAATTGTTAACTGGGATTAATGAAAGGCTTTGTAGAAAAAAGGATTTCATGATTGCTGGAAGTTAAAAAAAATTCCATCCTGTATTCTCTGTGAACAATATAATAAACTAAAAATAGTATTTAAAGCATCAGTTATTCAGGGGCACCTGGGTGGCTCAGTCAGTTGAGCGTCTGTCTGCCTTTGGCCCAGGTCATGATCCCGGGGTCCTGGGGTCGAGCCCCCGAGGTGGGGGGAGGTCCCTGCTCAGCGGGGAGCCTGCTCCTCCCTCTCCCACTGCTGCTCTCCCTGCTTGTGCTCGCCCACTCTCTCTGCCAAATAAATAAATACAGACTTTAAAAATAAATACAATAAAACATCAGTTATTCAGTAGTAACACTTTTTATTAGATGGGTAGTAACAATTTATTCAGACTTGTAAGTGGTGAGAATTATGGGAGAAAGCAGCCCACCCAACTCACTGAGGCTGGGTTTGTGTCTTCATTGTTTCATCCCCACAGCTCTGCAGAGCAGCGGATGGGTGAGTGGGTTCACAGAAGGTGTATGCCTGGGAGTGTTGTATCTTGGTAATATTGGTCTGACCATTACACTAAGAGAAGGGAGAAAAATTGTTTAAGTTGAAAGGCTACTCAAAAAATAGCTATTATTTTGGGCATTTGAACTTCGTGGTAAACAAGTTAAAATGTTTGAAATGAATTATAATTTTCCTTAAAAATACTTTTAAATTCCTTTTAAGTTCCTGAAGAAGTCTCTTGGCTCAAATTACCTAGTTTACTATAAGTTTATCTTTAGGTTTTATATTTGAATACTGGTCACTGATCTTTTTCAAGAGAAAAATCTTTTTTTTTTTTTTTTTTTTTTTTTTTTTTAAAGGAAGCTTTGATTTGAGAAAACTCTTTAGGGTCATGAATTATTTTGTAACATGACTTTAATGACTGAGCAAGGCAGTGTGAGGAAACTGCTTTCCCTATATTTTTTGAAGAATCAGTAAACATTCGGAAGCAATTCCTGATGAAAGGAACGAGCTGTGTTGCCTTTATTTGGGAGGCAGCTTTTGTTGAATTGCAGTAAATTCATGTCAGTTGTACTTGAAAATCTAGGACCAGGAACTAATGTTTAGTAGAATTTGTTAGAATTGTAAGCTCCCTCTCCCCAACTTTTTTGAAAATTAGTGGTGAATTTGTTCAAGCTCCTATTCATGCCTGATGCTTGTTGTAAAATAATAACATGTGTTATTTATAAAGCAATCCCGGGGTGCCTGGCCGGCTCCGTCAATGGAGCATGTGACTCTCGACCTCAGGGTGGTGAGTTCACGCTTTTTTGGGCATAGAACTTACTTTATTTTTCTATTTTTTTATTTTTTTAAGTAGGCTCCATGCCCAGCGTAGAGCCCAACACAGGGCATGAACTCATTCCCTCAGCTGAGATCAAGAATCAGATGCTCAACCAACTGAGCCGGCCAGGCACCCTGTGCGGAGCTTACTTTAAAATAAAAATAAAAAATAAATGAAAAGCAGCCCAGGTTGATCTTATTCAAGGTACCAAATCGTTTTCAAGGTAGTGATAAGATAAAAGAAGTGGGTAGAGAGAGAAGGTAAGAAAAGGAAAGTTTGGGGGCACCTGGGTGGCTCAGTGGGTTAAGCCTCTGCCTTTGGCTCAGGTCATGATCTCAGGGTCCTAGGATCGAGCCCCGCATCGGGCTCTCTGCTCAGTGGGGAGCCTGCTTCCCCCGCCCCCCTCTGCCTGCCTCTCTGCCTACTTGTGATCTCTGTCAAATAAATAAAATCTTAAAAAAAAAAAAAAAAAGAAAAGGAAAGTTTGTTTCTCTGTTATATCTAAAAGAGGATGATTATTTAGAAAGTTTTTTCAAGATATTAAAAAATAAAATAATGGCTTAATAGTACACAGATACTTTCAGGAACTTGAACTCATCAGTTATGTGGCTCCTCTTGGTGTAACTTCAACTTGTAACACTTACCTTGTACCCCACTTAGCTATAACTCACTCACGTCTTACATCAGAATGGCTGTTTCTTTTGTCTTCTTTCATGAAATCAGCTCTACTGATTACGTTTGCATACAGTGACATTTACTAATTTCAGCACGCAGTCTTAGTTATGGCGAGTGAATGTATTTAAGCCGCCATTGTAACAATCGTGTTGTGGGGCATTTCTGTTACCCAGAGGGCGTCCTGTGTCCCTTTGGAGTGAACCTCCCCTCCCACCCCTGGCCCCTGGGTCTCCATGCCGTCTGGTGGCTATTTCTAGCATTTCCTCTGATGTGGATCACACGCTAGGTGGTCCTCTGTCTTTCTTGAACTTAGCATAGTGCCCTAGAGACGCAGCCCCGTGGCCCGCTCGTCGGCGCTTCACTTCTTTTCATTGCTCAGTAGCGTTCCACGGAGCGCGAGTGTCTCGGTTCGTCCGCTCACCACTGGACGGCTGTCTGGACCGTTGCCACCGCCTGCTGGCGTAAATGAGGCCGCCGTGCACGTTTGAGCGCAGGCCTTTGTGTGCACGTGCGTGTAGAGACCTAGCGGTCGGGGCGTCACTCAGATGTCAGTCTCCGTCTCATAGTTTGGGAGGGAAGACAGAAAAACCTTATACAGACCAGGAGATAAAATTTGTCCTAGAGAAAAAGCTGAACTGTCAGCTGTTATTCTCTTATTCTTTATACCTTTGTTATAGTCCTTATCTTCTCCCTTTCCCCGAAAAAAGCTACTACCTTTGATCTTCTCTATAAAACCTCTTCTTAAATGGTATTCCTGATTTAAAACTCACTTGGAAGAATAAGCTGAATTTTAGATGGGCTTGTTGAACCGTGGCTATTTTACAGTACTTCTGTCCCCTACCCCTTTGTATCTCTACCTCATACAAAGTTTTATTTTTTGGAGCCTTTTTTATTTCTTTCTACAGCACCTCCTCTCTGAGAGTTGGGAGCTACGTAGTATGGTCCCAGAAGGGTCTACATAAGAAGCTACAGGTAAAGGCTTATGACATTTTATGTATATATGCATATATATATATATATATATATATATATATACACACATATATGTATGATAGGGGTTTGCTGGAAATTCAGCTGCAGGCTCTGTTGGTCTGACTTAATGACTAATGAAGCGTAATATTTGCTAACAAATGTATGTTATAATCTCCTCGGTGCTGTGGCTCAGAGTCAGTTTAGAATCAAGGGATGCCTAAAAACTTGCTTCGTGCCCTCCCAGATGCATATGTATATATACAAATGTCCACAGACACATTCTATGCTGCTTTTTTTTTTTTTTTTTAAGATGTATTTATTTGGGAGTGGGCAGAGGAGGAGAATCTCAAGCAGACTTTACACTGAGCATTCATGACCCCAAGATCATGACCCAGGCCCAAACCAGGAGTCAGATGCTCAATGGACTGAGCCACCCACGTTCCCCTCACATCCCATATTTCTTAAATTAGGAATTTGGGCTTCAAAATTGATTTAAATTTTAGGTTTGAGTTATCTTTCACAAGGTGGATTATTCTGAATCTTTTATTAAAAGGGCATCAACCTGCAGCATTCCAAGGCTAGAGTTTGAATTGAGATCAGAGGAAGGTTTAGAAAGCTAGTGCATACATCGGTGGACAGAGGATTTCCGAATGTGCTGCGTGAGAAAATGGTGTCAAACACAGGGATGGGGTTGGGATAAAATACCTTTGCCTGTTTTGCCGTTAGGCATCTGTAAGGGCCTGTTAAGTGCCTTCTTTAAACAAGGTGGTGTTTGCTGTTGGGTTACAGAGATTAATCTGTTAGGCCAAGCTCTGTAACAGAGCTGATCTGGAATTAGCTAAAGAACAGTGAATACTGTGCATGGGGCGCTTCGGCCTGATGGGAAGTATACTGACTGAGAGAGACTAAAATTCATCCCTTCTTCCCAGGTCATCTTTGCTCCGCCTTGACTTTCTAAATTTGCTGGTTTTCTACCCCTCCAGTTCCTGCCTTCTTTGTTAGACTATGAGCTAGTGATGCCTGCTATCATTCCACTCCTTTCCCAAGCAAACTGTTGTACGATCTCTCCCAACAGAGAGACTGCTGTTCTGTGCCTCTTGACAAGCAGGGGGGGAAGGGAGTATGGGTACAAGATGCGGATTGTCCTACTGTAGTCAGCCGTGCTCCCACAGCTGTGAGTCTCACGAAGACCCTGCAGTAGGCGAGCCAGAGGATAGAGGAGGACTAAACCGGAGTGGAACGTGGAGGGAGAAATAGGCCAGGACACCGGGGAGGAAGGCGAGCGGGGTGTTAGCAGTGTGCTCGCGTGGGGCCGTTCTCACTTCTCATGTTCCCTCTCGCTGTTTTCTTTTCTCCTTCCTCTTTATTTTATGGCTTCACGCCACTACAGTGTTTGCGTATTACCCATTTGGGGGCTGGCTAGCTTCTCCGTGATGAACGTGTTAGCTTGTCTTTCCAGGTGCTCTGTAGTCA
Source organism: Pteronura brasiliensis (assembly GCA_004024605.1). Taxonomy (NCBI): domain Eukaryota; kingdom Metazoa; phylum Chordata; class Mammalia; order Carnivora; family Mustelidae; genus Pteronura; species Pteronura brasiliensis. Next base: position 243,278 of record PJEN01001179.1, read on the forward strand.
ATGTGTGCTTTGTCCGCGTTCTATTGGCATTATCGAGTTTTGTTTGGGGAGGGAGGGACATTTATTCTACTGTTTTCTTGCACATTGTTGGTCGCTCATCTCCTCCATTGGTTCTGCTTTGTAAGCAGAAGTTCACCGATCGTGCAGTTTTCAGCGAGGAGGCATCCCTTCTTCTGTGCTCCCCGTTGAAGAGCAGTCGCTCGGTGGGAGAGGTCTGTTTCCCTCACCGAGCTGTGGTCTGGGGAAGGCCGCCGCAGGCTGGCAGGGTCGGGAGGAGGCGGACATGCACAGGGCTCAGATCCATGCAGTCAAACCTGTCATCAGTGTGGAATGGCGCGTGTCATGCAGCACTCAGCATTGGACGTTTTAAACCCGAGCACTATGGCAGGTCACTACCTAGGTCATCAGATGACTTCGGATTGCTGTCGGATTGGACTTCGAGTATATGGAGATCAGATTGGGACAATGACCCACTTGATAGGTATTCAGAATCTTTAGAACATCAGCTTCAAATATTTATTTTTCTCAGGTTTTATTTTCACATTTGTAGAAAGTTACATTGATAATACAGATAATTCCCATATACCCCTTGGCAAGATTTGACCACTGTTAACCCTTTGCCACATTCACTCTTACTCTTTATCATATTATTTTTCTCCCGAACTGTGTGACCGTAGGTAGTGTGCATCCTGTCCCTTTACCAAGTCACATTTACATATTCTGACAAGGCCAGTCTTGGATTTTCAACGGTAGTTCAGTTACCGAGTAAAGGAAATTCAATACTGATCTGATAGAATTCTCTACTCCAGTCCACTTTTGGATTTCTCTCTTTTTCCCGATATGTCCTTCCTTCATTGATTTTTCTCCAGTCCAGGATTCAGCCCAGAATCCCTTACTGGGTTTAGTTATCATGCTTCTCTGTTCTCCCTCAGTCAGGAGCGTTTCCTTCCCCTTTCCTCGTCTCTTAGGACGTTGGCATTGTTTGAAGAGTGACCATTTCCTGACAGAGTCCCCTCAAGCTGGGCTTGTCCGGCCTATCCTTGTGACTCAGGTTAGAGGCTGTGGCGTTGGCAGGGTTGTGTCACTGGCGATGTGTGCTCGTCCGTGCGTCGCGTTGGCGGCAGCACGTCCACCTGTCCCGTTAGCGGTGATTGTCACTTTTGATCTTTCGGTTGAGGTGGTAACCGCCAGGTTCTTCCACTTAAAGCATTATTATTTTTCCTTTCATAATAAGCAGTGTGTGGGGAAGTAACTTGGAGACTCGGTGCACACGACTCCCTGTCAAACCTGCACCCACAGCGAGTTTGACCTGGCTGCGGCCGTCGTGTTTGAGCTGGTCACTGCAGTGGCACTTGAGGTTCAAGTACGGAACGGCGCAGGCTCCGTGGTCTGGAGGGCGTCTGCTCCAGCCGTTGGGTTCCTTGGCGTCCGAGAGGGTCTCGTGTTGAGCCAGAACCCGTCTTCCGAGACTTGCACGCGCGGCTGCACATTCTGTACTTTGTACCACGTGAGATAAGCCTGCTCTGTTTCCCTCTTGAACGGTCCTTCAGAATGCGTTCCTTTGTGGCTTTTCCCTAGGTTTCTCACAGTCACGTCTTGTGACAGAAGATCTTCCTGAACTTGTAGCCAGCCCGTTGGTTGCAGGGTGGCCTTCAGTCATTAGTGCCACCCTTCCCGTGGGGGCCACGTCTGGTTCCCGTTCTCGGTGTGGCTCATCAGGACGCGGGACCGCTGTTGCTGTAATCTTAGTTGATACCTGAAGCCCCAGGCTTCGGAGACCAGTATGTCTGGATGCAGGGCCTGTCTCTGCCTCTTAGCTCTGTGATCTTCAACAAGTTCCTAGCGTCTCGAGACTCCTCATGTTGCATAATCTGTACAGAGTTGGCAATCACTGCGCCCACCTCTTCAGGTGGAATGAGGGGTAGGCGTGCGTGTAAACCGTCAGGACGGGGCCTCCTGCACCGTGCTCAGCCATCAGATGTTTATCGCTGTCACCGTGCAGAAAGCAGACTCCGGTGGTACAGCCTGAGATTTGTTCCATCCTTGTTAGCGGCTGTGTTTGACGGGAGGCTCCCTCAGGAAGCTTAAGTTCTGCCGCAGCAGGGGGACACTCTGGAACACATGCTTCAGCTCGTGTGAAAGGTGCTCTGTCAAGTTACAGCTCTCATGAGGCTTGAATTACTTCCTAAGTCATTTCTTTGCACAGTATAAGGAGAATATAAACATGCCTCTTTTATAGCAAAACAAATGTACCGTAGCTCATTTCAGTGTTAACTAATACTTTAAAAGTTAGTGAAATTTAAGAATTGGGATGTACTTCTCATGGTATTTCTAAATCATGTTGCTATTATAAATAGTAAGTTTACTCTGTGAAGTGCTAAAGCATTTCCTGAAACTCTTTGTAGAAAGTTGAGGCCCATGTGACACATGTAGGGGAAGGAGTTACCTGTGTATCCCAGGACATTCTGATCGGATGCAGTTCTGTTTTCCAGACAAGCCTCCTGACACTTGATCAATCTGTAGCACTAATGGTGCTATAGAAATGTGAATCTGGGGGTAAATGTGCTGTAAACGTTCATAGTAAATGTCGGAAAACCTGGCTCTTACTTCTGTCGGAACAGGACCAAGGATCTCCTTCTCCCTACCCAGGAGGGTCCCAAGGGATATTGTTGGGGCCATTGAAGTCATTCCCATTGACTGTCTGGTTGTAACGGTCGTTCTTTAGTTCTGGCTGTTCATGCTAAATAAATTAAACTTTAGAGAAGCGGAAAAAGACCTAGTTTTGCTTATTTGGGGTATGAATGGCTATATAAAAAATAATTCTTGTTCACCTCGCCTGGGCCCAGGTGAAGAAGAATCTCTGGTAAAGTTACATGTTGCTGTATTTTACGTTGGTGTCAAATAGCAAGTGAGATGTTTTTATTTCTTAATTTTATCTCAACAGCCCTCTTTATGTAGCTATAATAGTGAAAGCACTCCTTAAAATTTTAGACAATTAAAATGTACACAGTCAATTTTAACTGTCTCAACTCTGTTTCATGTTAAATGTGTTACAGGAATGAATCTGAAGTCTGCTGCGGTAAAACACTGAAGGCTTTACAATGTTTTCTTGCATAAAACTCAGACTTTAAGTATCTGCTTATGAGGCTAGGGAAGGCAGGAGGCTAATGTGTGTCTCGAGATACAGGACAGCTGTTTGCCCATCAACCTCAACTGTGTGAGTAGACTTAACGCGTAGCCCTAGGTCACTGGGGGTAGTTAGATCTAAGTGAAGAAACACTTAAGTCAGCACGATGACGCGTTTCACAGGGTCTGTTTCTTTCTGGTGGGTAGGGTACGGAGGGTGGAGTGGGTGGTAGATTTTTATAAAATATTTTTGAGAAAGACCGTAGCTAAGTATCATTAGTGACCGTGCATCTTTTTTTTTTTTTTTTTTCAGAATTATTTTAAGCATTGGAATTTGCATTACTAATCTTAAAGTGAAGCAAAAGGTTATAATTCTTAAGATTGCAGTTTGTTTTGTAGTTGGTTTCAGCCATTTTATATTACTATGTTTACCAGATAACCATAAAAATGTATTTTGGGAATATGATGTTACATAATAATGTAGGAAATTGCTCTTGGGAATAATTTCATGATTTAAATTACAGTTAAATTTCATAATTTTTAAATAGTTCTTTTGAACCAGAGAGAGCATATACTTCCAAATAAATAAACTCCTGTTCCCTAGATGCAGTTTGGAAGTCTTTTAAACTTGCCAGCTTTTTATGTTTTTTAAAAGTGCTTTGATAATCTTAAGTACCTGTTGAAGAAAAAAATTCTTTTATTTTCTTTTAGTAAAAGTTACTGCTTTAATAATCAGCTTGAGGCCAGCAAGGGTGGGAGCTGCTTTTTTCCCCCCCTCATCTCCCCTGGTTGTGTTTTGATTTTTGTTTTGTTTATTTTTTTGTTTGTTTTTGTTTTGTATTGGGGTGTATTTTCCTACATGGATTTAGGAATAAGACTCTTGAATGGCTTCCCCCCTTAGAAGAACACATGGTACATATAGATGAGGTGATTAAAATACAAGACATTGATGTGAGCAAAGTGATGGGCATATAGATAAAACTTGACAAAATCTTACTAACTGTTCAGGGACACATGGAATGGAATGAATGGCATTTTCATGAAGATGAATTTACTTTCTCTTTCACATCGCAAATGTCTTAGTGGAAGGAAAGTCACGGTTGACAGTCTTTAGGATCGGTGAATGAGAAGGCATTCAGGAAGCCCGTGGGGAGTGCGCCCCGAGCGTGGCTGTTCTCGTGAAAGTGGTCAGGGAGCACAGGGCTGAGATAAGGGTATGTGGCCGCCTCTCAAAGCAGCGGGAAAGTCAAGGTTCCAGGGGTTGTCTCGTTCCTGATCCTTCAGTAGCTCTAAAGAAAAGCTCTTAGAATCTACTCATGTCGTGGTGACGAAGGCCTGCCGTGTGAGCGTGAACTCTCCAGCTGGAGCCACGTGGCGCCTCACGGGCAGAACCAGGTGCTGCTGTTCTGTTCACGGCACCCCGGCCCGCTTCGCTCCCCTCTCCGGATAGCGCCAAAAGTGAAACTTGAGGTGCAGGGAGCCTGCAGAACCTACTGATGAAGCGTTGGTTTTTAAGATGAGATCGGGCAGAAAGGACACACAGCAGGGAAGAGAAGCTTCTGCAGCCGTGGAGGGTTGAGAAGGGAAGTTGTGCGGTGGTCGATTGGTCCCGGGCTCTGGTGCCCCTTGCACGTCTCTGAGCCCCGCTCTCCGCGTGCTGTGTTCGTCCGGTGCCGCGCCGGCAGAGGACGGTGCCAAGACACGAGTGAACCTGCTGGCCAGGAAGTGCCTGCTGGCGGCACGTGCGCGAGGCCCCGTAGAGCCTCGCCTCTGCCCTGCTCACCCCGCCCCACCCCGTCACCCTGTCACTGATCTGCTTGCACGTCTGACTGAGTGTCGTGCAGGGCCACTGCGTCCTGACGTGTGCTGCCGCCCTTTGCGGTGCGCCTTGACCTTGAGCTGCCAGGCTGTGGAAGGCCGTGCGACACGGCGAGGACTCAGGCCATGCGGGGTCGGGTGCGGGGTCGGGTCCCGACTCTGTCCCTTGTCAGGGCGTGTTTTTTTGAGCAAGTGGTTTAAAACCTTTCTGTGCCTGTAATCTGGAAGGCAGACACTCTCATTTGGTGTGGGATCTTGAGTGCGCGAGTCATCGATACGGGGAAATACCGTTACTATGGAACTTGTGTTTCTTCTTCAAGAAGAGGAACACTAAGTAGTACATCCATCCTCAGAGGAGTACATTTTGAAGGCTTCAGGACTGTTTGGAGACCATGAAGTAAGGTATCTTCAGGCTGGTCTGGCAGGAGCTGTTTCCCTGGCGGCAGAATAGAAATGCTCAGCTGGCCTGCGCCCTCGGTCCGGGCCGGCTGTGAGCACCAGCCCCGCTTCCGAGTCTCAGCAGCCGCAGGTGCTGGTGTGTTTTCTAGGTCATTGGATTTGAGTGTATGCGGTGAAGTTACATTAAACGTGACGTTTCTCCATGACACAAAACTCTTACTTGTCTGGAGCACGGAAATTGGCTCTTGCATCAGACTTAAGTCCACAAAGAAAGAGGAAAGGAAGCGAAAATGTTTCTTGAAAAATCTTGGTGAAGGTTAGGTATATTTCCTCCGGTTTTAGGTAAAGTGGTTTTTTAGGCAATTTATAAAAGTCCTTACAACATTTTTACAAACATAGAGGAGCAGTGAGGGGGCCAAGCGGTGTTCCCAGTGTTGAGTTCTGTCCGTAGTGACCTCTGCGTGGTGGAGCGAGCCGTCTCTGATGTTAGGGCCGTGGAGTGCTTTGTGATCTCGGAGCACCTTGAAGGGCCGTGGCGTGGTGGCACGTGAGTCTCAAGTGTCTCTGGAAGGACTGGCTGGCAGTTTTGTCGGGGACTTTTCTCTCTGTGGGACGATCCTCCCGACAGCTCAGAGTAGTCTGGATTTCAGCCTGATGATCACTCTTTATGTTTAGAAATAGTGCAGGAGCTCGGGGGTGTACCAGGAAGCAGAAACACGGTTCTGGGTGGTACAGGAACTCACTGTTCACTAGCTTCTCCTCAAGGAGCAGAGCACAGTTGGACAGATGCCTGTTCTAACTAAGGACAGTCTAGAAGAATGAAGAACCCTATGGAATTGCAAGAAGTTTATGGCCTTGGTGTCTTTTTTATGCGGCGGTGTTCTGCCTCTTCCCCATCCCCACAGCTGACGTAGGGTTGGTTCATGGAGTCAGGGGATCAGCCAGGCTCGTCCGGAGGTGCTCCCCGTCGCATGAGCAGGACAGCAGGAGCCCGGAGCTGTGCGCAGTGCGGAGTGCATGAAAGGGGGGCGTCCACAGGGAGCCAGTGACTGGTCTAACTTCAGTTTCCTTAACTGATTGAAAAGCAGGGCTTGCAGGTGTGATCCCGTAACCTTCCTCGTATGGATACGGCGGGAACTGAAGGAGATACTTTCCGTGAGGCCATAGCACAGGGCCTCGCGTGTGGCGACAAGAGCTGGCATCTTCAGTGAGGGCTTACGAGTACACATCTGAAGTGAGTAGCCTTCTGATCTGATTTTTTAATTTAGGGAACAACTTTGGAGAATTTAAGATGGAGTGACCACCTCTGGAAACCTAGGCCTCATATCTTAAGCCAGAGGGGGAGTGGCCTCCGAGCTGGGCTGGTGGCCTGGTGGCCTGGTGGCTTCTAGAGTGTGGGTGACGGCCCCCAACCCCGTGCCCTACTGGCTCGCCGTCTGGCATTGCACGCTCGACCCGGGGACTTGAAGCGCATCGCCCGGATTTGTTCCTTTCAGGTATCTAACGTGTTCGCGGGCCGCTGCCTTCTCTGTACCAGCTGCTCGGCAGAGGGGTCCGGCTGACGGCTTCTCCTTCACACGTGTGCTCTGACGGGCACGGGTTTTGCTTCTTGACAACATACCTGACTGCTCCTTGTTTCTCCTGCCATTTTTCCCTAAACAGACCATTTTGCTTCCCATGTCATACAGCACGCACGTTTAAAGTTGCCCGAAATCCTTTTCAGAGCAACGGGAGGTCCACAAGCTGTGGTGGTGACGTTCGTGACCTGCTGGCGGTGCCCTCCTTCCCATCCCAGGGGACGGGATTCCCTGTGGCCTTCAAGTCCGCACGCAGAGCCGCTCTTACCTCCCTCTGTCCTGGGCCCGGGGGAGTCGCCGCCCTGGTGAGACCGCGGCCTGCCGTTACCCTTCCCGCACACTCGGGACACTAAGGATGAGCCCTTGGTGACTTCTTTGCTGGCAGTTGTCCGGAACAGCGTGCGTCCTTTCAGGAGACTCTGAGAGGCGTCTCCGAAGCCACGCGCTCTCCCTTGTGGTCCGGAAGTCGGGCGGCGCCCCCCGCCCCCCGGGCTCCGATCGGGCCGCGACGAGGGGTGCTCGGGGCTCTGCTGGCAGTGGTCACGGTGTGTGGGGAGGGCGCCCCTCGTGCGCTGGCCCGCCGCTACCTGCGGCCAGTGTGGGGTCTCGGCGCGATGACGGCCGCTGTCCCCAGCACGCGGCACCGCGCAGGGGCCTCGCCGGAGCTACTGAGTCGGAGGTTTGTGTCACACTTCACGGGGCGCGAAGTGTTCTGCAGTCATGTCTCTCGTACTGTCCCCAAGTCCTGCAGGTCATCACCAAACATTAACACGAGGAACCGGACCCCTGATCTGAACTGAAGGCGGCAGAGTCAGAGCCCGCTCCGAGATCGTCCGTTCCGTCGCTTCCACTGTGCCGCAGTCCAGGGCGGGCGCCTTGTGTGGGTGCCGCTGTCTGGCGATGACTCGTCGTTCGGCCTGTCTCCCCGTGTGTTTGTTACCCCTCCGCCCCCGCGTAGTGCGTTCTAGTGGAGACGGAGAATCAGCGTGGGGAGTCGCTTGCAGTTATTTCGAGCATCTGTGTATTGTCCAAGCCCCCGTGACAGGAGGGCACCAGACGTGGTTTTGGTCTGCTGCTTAGCGTTGTGTTTTTGCAGCTGATGGGGCTCATTGTCAGTGTCGTTTTGCATGTCGTTGTGACATCCGTGCAGGTACCACACAGGAGTATTCCTGTCCTTACGCATCTGTTGATCCCTGAGAGCAGAGCCGGCTCCTAACTTCTGGCTGACCAGGTCCTGGCGGATCAGGAGGCGCCGCAATAACCATATCAAGCAAGACAGCCTTGTCCGAAGAGCTGTGGCAAAAGGAAGTAAAACGGACTCAGTGTTGGATAATTTTGCTCTTTCCTGATAATGTTCCACCTGAAGCATTCTGGAAGTCATCCACTTGTCCATCCAGCGTCTGTCTGAGAATTCCCCGTGTGCCTGGCGTTTGATCTAGAACTGGGACTGGCCCACTGTGGCCCGCAAGCCAGACAAGCCCTGTTGGCGACCTCTTTTTGTAAACAAAAGTTCTGTTAAAACCCAGCTAGGCCCATCCATTTTTATAATGTCGGCAGCTGCCGTCTCACTACAGACGTGGAGCTGAGAAGTCATGACAGTCACAGGGTACAGCCTGAGGCATTTACTCTGGGCCCTTTAGGAAAAATGCTTAGCAGCCCCTTATCGGCACTGCTGGGGATACAGCCCCGACGCGCTAAGTAATTGGCGTGTGTATTTAATATGTTTTTTCTTTTCTGCGTTACTCTCCGTCCTTACCGACCACGTTATCCACTCAAACTGGCATTTCAGTTCATATTAAAGAACGGCGTTGATTCCTGTACGACACGGTCCATTCTTTTCCTGGAACCGGTGTGGATGTGTTTCCTTACAAGGCTTTGCCCCGAGATGAGACCCGGAGTGCTGGGCCGTGTGTGGACTGGGAGGGTGGCGTGTGGCAGGGAAACGGGCACGCGGAGGACCGTGCTCTGCGGTGCGGAGTGTCCGCGACAGAGAACACGAGGAAGTGTCACCAGTAATAAGACTGAATAACATCCGTAGTTTTATGGCTTCATCCAGAAGACTCGTAAGTGAACGTGGCGTTTTCTTATTGTGAGACTCTGCGGATGAAGACTGTGGAGGTGAGCAGGACACCGGGACGCCTGCTGTCCTGCGGAGGCTCCGGCTGTGTGGCCCCCGCCGCTCTCGCACGGCCTGTCGGCACCGTAGCACAGACAAGTAGCAAGTCCACGTCTGACCTCCTGGACCGTCACAGGACCTCCAGGGTCCCCAGGGGTCTGAAGAGAAGCCCCGGGGACCTCTGACAGAGAGCATGGGCTCCAGCCCGACAGCCCGGGGTGGCTCAGCTCCATCCCTTAACCCGCTGTGTGGCCTGCAGCCGTGGGCCTGACCTCTCCAGGCCTCGCTTCTCTCATCTGCGGAAGGAGGATGGCAACAGCCCACACTTCACAGAGTAGTTCTGAGGACTCGGGGAGTGGATATGTGTAAAATTCTGAAGTGTTTGGTACAGAGAGTAGTGTACGAGTCATGTTCATAAAAGGAAATAGTAAAGCCAGTTACTCACATAAAAGGAGTTGTAGAGCTTCAGGGGGAACAGGGGAGATTGACATGTGGAGGTTGGCCATATCACACAGAAGAAATCTGGGGGAGAGATTCATTTACAGATGCTGGAAGCCGAGTTGGAGGTTTGCATTAGGGGAGCAGCATCCTGAGAAGGCTTTGGGCCAGAGCAAGAGGTGCGGTCTGCTGACCGAATTACAAGCGTCAAGGTCAAAGAGGAGAGAATTTTGAGAAGTGGTTTTGCATGTGGCTCTTGCATATACAAAGACTGTATTTTGTATTAGTTTTTGTGAGAAGAAAAGCTAATGAAAGCCCATGAATGTGGAGCCCAGTGGGAAACTATGAGTGGGTCCCCTCCCTGCCTTTTGCAAAGAAAGGGATTGGGTTTTGTGCAGATAATACCTGTGTCTTGATTGTTTAAGGTATGTGGTGTGGAACCTAAGTCAGTTTGAGAACATAGAATTGAGGGCAGCTTAAGTTTCGTTACAGAATTACGCCATTCGGTATACAATCGCTAAGTGAAGCCCTCTCTGAGCCGACTGAATTGGAGAAGACGTCCACAGGCGAGGAGCTCGATGCCGGTGATCGTGGCTCGGTACACACACGGCGCACGCGTATGTAGGGTCCCCCGCTGGCCGACTTAGATCTCTTCCCAGACAGTAAATTCAGTTTTTTTCAGACAGGGTTTATTTCCGTTTCTTGCCTTGGGGTAAATATTTGGGCACTCTGGGTTTTGTGCTAGCACGGCTTCGCCCGTGCGTGCGATGCACAGACACGGCATGCCTGCCGCGTGCCAGACGTGACTCAAGCAGCAGTGAGTAAAGTGGACAAAATCCCTGTCGTTATGGAGATGTTCATCTAAGTAGGGGGAAGACAGACGAAGTAAGTGTAATTTAATAGTAAGCTAAGACTGAAATTGAGGGCGTTGAAGAAAAAACTGCAGGGCTCATGAAAGACGCTGGGGCGATTTTTAAATAGAGTAATGGAAGTAATAGGTAATGGGAAATCTTCCTGGAGAGGGTGGCATTTGAACAAAGACCTGAGGGAGGCGAGGGAACCTGCTCGGAAGGATGTCTGGGGGGTGGACGTGAGAAGTACGAAGTCCTCGAGACGGGAGCAGCTCTGGTGTCGCTGGTGGCGTGTGTGGTCAGGCCGCGGGGAAGCCGATGATGGCGAGGAGTTCGGCGTCTGCTCTGGGTCATTGGAAAGCAGCTGGCAGATTCTGAGCCGGCCGGCGGTGTGATGGGCCTAGATCCCGATGGGAACACAGGGCGCCGTGTGGGAAATCGGCTGCAGAGGACAAGAACAGAAGCGGGGGACGACGTTCAAGTCACGCTATTAGTTGCCGTGGAACAAAGTGCCTCACAACTTTAATGACTTAACAACCAGCAGAGGATCTCACACAGTCGGTGTCGGGAATAAGGGGGAGGCGGAGCTGTGTCGCTCAGGCACTGGGTCCCCTGTGAGGCTGCAGTCCTCTGACGACGCGGCGGGGCTGGAGGACTGGCTCCCGCGTTCGCTCACACAGCTCCTGGCCAGAAGCCTCGGTGACTCGGCTGGGCCTCTCCTTGTGCCATGGTAGCTGCCTACCCCCCCGCACCCAGCGGGTGATTGGAGCGCGAGAGAGAGCCAGGCGGGGGCACAGTGTCTTTATGACTAGGTCAGAAGTGGTCCGGCAGCACTTGCGCAGCCTGCGGCGGACCGGCCGGATCCACACGGGTGCGGTGGGGAGGGGCCGCGGAGGCCTGAGGGATCACGGGGGCCACCCTGAAGGCTGCCGGCAAATGAAGAGAAATGAGGTTTTTTAGAAGATAACCACTTAGAGTTGATTTTCATAAATCACGTACCAAGGAATGTCTCACAACACGTGAGACCTCTTCACGGACACTGGAACACACTGGAACCTGGAAGGAGCGAAATGAATCGAGGCATACGCCGAGTTGGTACACCTGGAGACCGAACACCATCCTGTGAAGTCTTTTTTTTTTTTTTTTTTTTTTTTTGATAGAAATTGACAAACCAGATCTGAAATGTGTAAGGAAACGCAAAGAGCCAAGAATAAGCAGTACAGTCTTGAAGAATAAAACTGATATTTGAGCCTGAGCTAATGCCAGATATCCAAAATCTAGAGTAGCTCAGAATAGCCTAGACAAAGAGTCAAGGGGACGAGGGATGAGGGTCTGGGAGAGGCTCCGACGTGCGTGGTGCCCCGTGTGTGGACCAGTGTGGCACAGTTGGGAAGGGCGGTCTCTTTAATGAATGGTTGTGGGCTAATTCGGTAGCCACGCGCAGAAACGCTTGCGTCCGAACCTCAGCCCGTGCCCGGCAGAAACCCCGACTCCAGCTGGATTGCAGGCTTCACGGGGGACGGGAGGCACCGAAACGGAGAAGGTGGAGGACGTGCTGGTGAGCGTGGAGTGGGCGCAGCCGTACCCAGTCACCGAGCGTCCGGGACAGTTTCTCGGGACTGTTAACAGTCCAGCAGGAGCCGCTTCCGCGGGAGGACGGACCCCCACTCGCCAGTACGCGGGGCAGACGTGCTCGGCGGCCTTTGCCTTCCTGACGGTGGGAAGCACGAGTCGGCTGCGGCATCGCTGCACGGCCGAGAGGGCACCCCAAGTGGAAGGGCACGCGCTGGTTCTCAGGTCTGCCGAGACAAGCTACTCCGACGGGAGGCTTAGCAGCCGCGCGTGGTCAGTCTCTCACAGCTTTGGAGGCCCAGAGTCCAGGCTTGGGTGTTGGCAGTGCCACGCCCCCCCGGAGAGGCCGTCCTCATTTCCACACCCTGCCGGCTGCAGCCTTCCCTGGCTCGTGGCCTCCTCTCTCCAGCTCTGCGCTCCCCTCTCCATGCGTCTGTCGCAGAACTCCTTCCGCCCCTTGCAGTTGAGGCCACCAAGGAAAGCCAGGGGAGGCGCCCCCTCTTAGAAGGTGATGTTCACGGGTTCCGGGGGTGAGGACGTAGACGTGTCCGGAGCCCCCGTTCAGCCCAGTGCAGCAGACTGTGCCCCGTTCTGGTGAGGTGTGCGGTAGCTGGACTGCGTCTCCGTGGTCAGCAGCGTGTGGACGGGTGTGACCACTTTGGGAAACAGGTGCAGTGCCGGCCGAGGGCGAACACACACGCGGGCTCCCCACCGTCCACACGCAGAGCGAGCCCGCGCAACCTTCTGGAAGCCGAATGGGCTGCTCTGAAGACGCCATTCCATTAATCCATGCGGAGGATTCTTGGAGCGTTTCCAGACCCAGAAAATCATCTCGCTTAGGCTCTTGTGGTACGGCAGGACGTACCGCTAATGCATGCGCCCCGTAACCCAAGACGAAGCACGGGTGCTCACGGACGCGGTTCCAGGCCGTGGCGGCTGGATGCTGAGGTGCTCTGTGCGGTGGTGCGGGAAGGGGCTCGGGGACCACTCCCGCGACGGGGGTGCACTACCCCTGAGACGGCTTGCTGCAGAGTAAACTCTGAGCGCTGTTTCCACTTCGTGCCTTTTCTCAGGAAAGCCAAAGTCATCTTCAAATTTCTCAACGAAAACAGGTGCCGATATAGGTCCGAGAAGTTGGAATGACCGGACACAAACCTTCAAAAACCGGGGATGTGTGTGTGCCCTGGGACCCGACACTCCTGGCGTGTGTGTATGTAGTCAGCAGGAATGTGTATGTGTGTCGGGCAGAAGACGCACAGTCACGTTCACCAGTGTTTGTCGTGCTCGTGAGCTGGAAAGCCCCCGATCCCTCTCGATGTTAGAGCGGAGAGCGGTCCACGCGCACAAGCGCTCCAGCGAGCAGGAGGAACAAAGGGACTGCGGTTAGGCACGGTCGCCCGGCGGGAGCTCAGAAACGATGTGTCTACACTGTGCAGTTCCGTTTATAAAAGATGCAGAGCGGGAAGAGGGGTTTCAGAGCCGGCACAGTGTCGGGAGAAAGGGGGTACCTGGGACAGGGTGTGAGGACGCATTTGGAGAGTCCTGGTGGTGGTCTGGTTCTTAGTGGGTGCCAGTTACAGTGTTCGGTTTGTGAAAGTTTAAGCTTTACATCCGGGACTCATATAGGGTTTGTTTGTTTTTTTAATTAAATTAACTAACATACTGTGCATTGTCAGTTTCAGAGGCAGAGGTCAGTGACGCGTCAGTCGTGTATAAGGCCCAGTGCTCGTTACTTCAAGTGCCTTCCTTAATGTCGTTCCCCACTTGTCCCATCCTCCCCTGCTTACATGTTTTTCTCTGTGAAAAGATGATAAGTACTAGGAACTCTTGGGTTTGTTTTTTTTCCTGTCAAGGACATCTCACTTGGACTAATGCAGTACCTTCATTTTGATATGCACTGATTCTGATATTCCCTGAAGTTGGAGGGGTTTTATAGGGTTACCGGATTCTAACGTTCCTAAGGACTTTGAATTGCAAGTGACAGCAGCCCAGATGGAACTAAGGCAAGAGCAGGATTTGTCTCACGTAACCGGAAGTCTCAGAGGCAGAGCTGCCCTCAGCAAGGTGGATGCCAGAGTTCAGTCCCCGTTTGATCTTGGCTCCTCCCTCCCTTCCCATTTTGACTTTGCTTACCCTATTTTAATCGTGCGGAGGCTCTCCCTTGTGACGAGCGTAGCCCCAGCCCCCGAAGTGTACGTTGTTGGCCTCTTTCCCAGCAGTGCCAGTAAAGTCCAGAGAGGACCAACTGGCCCTGGAGAGGGACGGCCAGGCGTGCCCCACACAGACGGCATGTTCTTGCCCCACGGGGGAGGTTGTCACCTGAAGGGCTGAGGGAAGAACGTGCTAGGCAGACCAGAACTACCCGCTTCAGGAGTACGGGTGTCTTCCCGGGGCGGCTGCTGGGTGACGTCACGGTTCAGACAGCGCGGCGAGGGCAGACCGCGTGCTGGGCAGAGGCGGGTTTGTACCAGGCGCGGTTCTGCCGCTTTCCACGTCATCGCTGCACCTCTCTGTGTAAACCACGCACGAGGTGCAGGTATGGACGAGACACTGCCTTTCCCAGTCCTTTCCCTTCCCGGCGGGTAAACACGTACTTAGTTAAGAGATGAGACTTTACCAAGAGGAAATAATACTTCACGTTTACGTTCAGTTTGGATGAGAGAGCCGCACGGTGGAGTGCCTCTGCCGGAGGCCCGTGTCGGCCTGGCCCCCTGCCTCGTCCGTGGTGATGCCCTAAAGTCACCTGCTCATTTAATGAACAAGTTGACTTTGGGCTTGTCACCTAGTTTTTTTTGTCAGCCCAAGAGCTAAGAATAGTTTTCATATTTGTAAGTGGTTGGGGGAAAAAAATCAGAAGAGTAACATTTTATGATGTGAAAATTCTAAGGAATGCAAATTCTTGTGGCCTGAACCATAGTGTTTTTGAAGTTCAGCCCTGCTTGTTGGTGTAGGTGCTGCTTGGTGGCTTTTGCAGGACAGCAGAGCCGAATGGATTTAACAGTGACCGCACGGCCTCTGGAGCCCAAAACATTTACTGTCTGGTCATTCACAGGAAAATTCGACAACCCTTGATTTAAACATTCTTGGGCAGAAAGCGACCGATGAGAGCCATGCAACCTCAACTATTAGAAATGAGGAGTTAGTTATTGGCTCGGAAAGAATGAATACGTAGTTCCCCCCAACAACGCGACCCTCACATGAGCTAGATGGCTCCGGCCCAAGCCACAGCAGGGAAGACAAGCGGACCTAGGGCATATCAGGCATAAAGGGGGTTTGGGGGCACCTGAGTGACTCAGTCGGTTGAGTATCTGCCTTCAGCTTGGGTCATGATCTTGGGGTTCTGGGATCAAGCCCTGTGTCGGGCTCCCTGATCAGCGGGGAGTCTCCTTCTGCCTCTGCCTCTCACCCTGCTCGAGCTCTCTCTCTCAAATAAGTAAAATCTTGTAACAGGGAAAGGGGTTGAAAAAGAAACTTAGAGTTCAGGGGGAAAGGAAGCGTCTGCTAGAGAGCACTTGAGTGATGTCCTGCTGAAGTGCCCCAGAAGGACGCGTGCTGCTTTAGGGAGAGAGTGGAGGGAGGGGGATGGAGGCAGGCAGAAGCAGACCCAGAAGAAGTAGGACTGGGACGGATCCTGAGGTCAAGATGGTTGTAGGCGTTGCAGAAGCAGAGGGCCTTCACCAAGGAGCAGTGTGGCGGGGCTGGAGCCGGCTTCCAGCGGACGGGCGCGGAGGGCACTGTGCCTTCAGGAGCCGCAGAGGAAGAGCACTGCGGAGCTCTGCCGTGTGCCAGGCTCTGTGCTTCCTGACTTCCTGGAGACGCTGTCTGACGTCATCTGGTTACATGGGCCCCGCGCACCCTCCTGGGGAGTGGAGACTTGGACAAGTGTAGGAGAGTGTCCAGGCTGTGACAGGTGAGAAACACGGCAGAGCTGGGGGTCAGACGGATGCCAGCCTGACCCCATGCAGCTCGCTTTCTAGGGAAACTGCGTTGCTTGCGGTAGATTATATCCAAGACACACCGGCTAGGTCTAGCACTCCTTTCTGGAGCAATTCTACAGTAACGAAAACAGAAGTAGTATGAGAACGGGGCACTTCAGGAGAATGTAAAGAAGTGTGTTGGGAGGAGAGGCAGCAGAACAGAAAGAAAAGACTGGTAACGCGGCTGTGGAGTGTTGAGCGTCAGAACGCGGAACGGAGGAGAGAGTACGGGACGCTTCAAAGTGCAAATGATGGGAACCCGGCAACTCGAACTCTAGGGCACAAAACAGAGGAAAGGAAGTTTAACTGAGGCATATTTGCAGTTAATAATGGAGTCTGTGTTATATCCATTCACTGCTGTTCCTTTGTCAGAATTTTAATAATTGGTCATGAATTTTCTTTGCAGTCTTAAAATATTTGATCTTGAGCTTCTTATGCCAGTGAGAATTTCTTAGGTAAAAAGACTTGAAAAACAAATTTTCTCAAGAGCTTGGTTAAGCTAATTAAAGCTGCATAATATCTTGAGGTCGAATAAGTGAGTGAAAATTTAAATGATCTTTAAATGAAAAGAATAAGAATTCATGAATGCTCACAGTGCTGTAGCTTCAGTAGGGGCAGGATGGACTCTGAAAGTCATTTTCTGTGTTTTAGGAGATAAAGGAAAAGACGCCCAGCTGCTTCTCAGATAAGTGACCTTGGGCAAGTTATTAAATCTCGTTGAATATCTGTTCCTCATTTTTGAAACAGGGACACCAGTAGCACCAAGACCAACAGCACAGGTCTCCAGAGAGAAATAAACCAGGAGAAATGGTTCTTGGCCCACAGTCAGCTCTGAGTAACTGCTCAGTACCATCTTAGGGCAGAGAACATAATTGGCTCTTGTCCTGATTACAAATAGAGTCAGAAACCACATTTTCTGAATTTTCTGCAATTCATAGACCTTCGTTTTTTTTTTTTTTTAATTACACCATGCTAGTGAACTTTTTTCTGTTTCTGTCTGATAATCTCATTCTTTGCTGCCTTGAATTTGCAGCTTTATAATGCCACAGTGTGGCAGTGAAGTTGTTCTGCCTTCTCAGTCCCTTCCCTTCTTCCCTCCCGAGTGCCAGACTGATGGCCTGCAGAGTCCTCCCCTCTTTCCCTCCCGAGTGCCAGACCGATGGCCCGCAGAGTCCTTCCCTGCCATGAAGGCACAGCAGTGGGCAGGCAGGACTTGGTTTTCCCACAGCTCCTCCATCTTTGCCATTGCACATTGGGATAAACTAAGGTACCCTTTTATGGTGGTGGTTCTTTTTTGTGTCTTCACAAGAAGGTACATTTTGTGGCCTAAAGATGAATAAATAAGGTTGTCTTTTTTCCTTCTTTTTAAATAGCCTATGAAATTCTTTGTGCTCTTTACCTGCTAAGATAATTGTTGGTTGTTTTTTTATAAGAAAGCTCAGCTTATGACAATCATTGTTAATTTGCTGCTGTGTGGCTTGGGGAAATTGCTAGTGCTGTATGTTTTTTAATTTTATTGCTCAGAAGCAGGTATTGTGGATAAAAGCTTGGTGGTCGTATTCTAATCTGTGATTATTTTTTTTAAAGAACTACAATATTTCCCTTTTCTGGGTGCTTGTGATTGCCAGCCAGATGCTGAAAGGTTTACCTGTGCCACTGAAGAAGGTCCCTTCAAGTCCCACCTTCTCAGTATCGCTGTCGCGTCTTTAATATGCAGCATAGGATAATGGTGGTTTAGAACAAGTGTTTCTTAATCTCTCTCTTTTTTTAATTTCTTCCCTGACAAAAGCCTTTTTAAAATAGTTTTTTCCTAATTGGCCTCTACCTCCATGAAATTTTAATTCCATAGATATACCATATTTCTATTTATGTATTCCATATATCTGTGTTTCTACATGAAGAGCGAGGTATTTTGTGTGCCTCCTTCCCCCCAAGGAATTGGAGTTTGTCCCCTTGAAGTGATGCCATCTACGTTGGGAATGTATGATTTACAGCAGCAGATTTTCAAAATTTTTGGACTTTCATATTCTCTGATATTATTGGGGATCCTGAAGAACTTTCATTTGTGTGTTATATCTAGTAATATTTATCCCATTACAAACTAAAGCTAGGAAAAATTGCAAAATATTAATTTTTAAAAATATTTTATTAAAAATAACCATCCCTTCCCTCACCCCTGCCATTACCATGGAAAAGGTTTAGTGAGAAAAGTGGCATCGTTAGACATTTTGCAGACAGCGAGATTCTCGTAGTTGGCTCTGCGTTTAACCTGTTCCAGAAGAAAAGCCGGCGTCATGCAGACGGGTCAGCAGAAGAAGAGGGAATGTTGTAACAACCTTTTCAGATAAACCTGGCAGTTTGTAGTCTCTTAAGGGTTAGTTGCAGTCTAGAATCTCAAACTGTATATAAAACTTTCGTCCCATTACTTTAAAATTCACTGGTCTTTCACTTTGAATGGATCCTTTGTTGATGAATCGTTTTGTGCCGTCGTACACTGGTCACTGGCAAATACTTGTTTTCTGACAGTACCAGCCACTCACATGTCGTTAATATCATTACTGATCTTACCAGAAACTCTAAAAATTGGAGATACTTGTCAAGCTTTATTTATGTATTTATTTATTTTGCTTGAATGTGGTCCTTGGCAATAAATACTGTTATTTTTCTTAAAGTGACAGGCTCACTTTGTTCGTTTTTGAGAAAATGTCTGCTCTGGACAGAAGTCTGAATAACCAGACTTGGCCAGTTCCTTGGAATAAAAAATCCTCTGCCATGAAAAAAGTGACGGGGACAGCCCGCAGCCTGAGCAGCTGGGGCAAGTGTGTCTGCTCCTGCGGTCTTCACACTTGTGTACGCAGCAGGAGCTCCCTGCAGACTTCCAGAGTCACCTCAAATACTACCAAGATGTGTGTTCAGGCTCCGGATTTAATAAAGCTGGTCGTGTTGCGGTGAGAATGTCGTGCAGTGGGAGACAGCTAGTACTGGGGCCGTTCTCCCGATCAGGTGCTTGGTAGGGCTCCTGGCATGTGACCACTGCTGCACATGGCAGCACGGTGAGAAGGGGCCAATAGCTATTCGCGTTAGTGTGGAAACAGTTCTGACCTCCCTGGGGTCCACAGAAGCACACTTTGGGAAACACTGATGCGGAACAGGAGCTTAGAGCCAGACTGGCTGATTGAGTCAAGCTCCATCACTTACTGGCTCCATGTATGACCCAGAGCACTTACCCTGACAGCCAGCGCCAGACACACTGTCCTGCGGGAGCAGAGGCCGCAGATCCCTGCGGGATGTTTCCCATTAGTTTTCTATCCCATCTTTGCTACTTTGTTTCGTTTGGCATGTACATTTATAGAACTAGGGAGGCAGCCCATGCAGAGAGTAGAGCAGAGAAGATTGGGTTCCGGGCGATTTGCCAGCATGGAGTAAGGAAGAGGTTTGTCCAAATCCCAGATTGTATTCCCAGGCTAAAGGTTTAAATATTCCCCGTAGTTTTAGGATAGTTCTTTTTAAAGGCAAGTGCAAAATCTGCTGCCTTGTTTTGTAATCCGGTCAAATGCATCTTTGTTCTTGGTTCAGGAATTTGCGTTAAGTACACCGCCACCACCCCCCTCCGCCGCCCCAACAGTCAGTTCAGGTGAAGAAAAACTGTCCAGTAACCACGAGTGCTTTCCTTCGTTGTTGATTGACTCAGGGCAACTCAGGGCAAAACCTTGTCCTCCTCTGGTGTTCTTATCCCTTACAGTCTTTGCATGGACTCGACTCCATTTTGGAGTAACCCTTCATTTCATCTGGGAGGGTTGGGGTTTTTTTTTTAAATAGTCTGGTGTTACCTTCTGTTGTGTTACGCCAAAGGATGCCTCACTCGGCGGGAGAAACGGCACATGGGGCCCTTCCGTCTGCTGGGATTGAGGCCCGCCGTGTGCGGTTTCCGGACAGCCGCTCTGTGTCACGGCCGCTCTTTCATCTTAAGTAAATATTTCGTTCCCAACTAAGCAAGTTGTACCTTCATTTAAGAGGATTTTAAAAGTTAGAAAAGTGTTCAAGTCAGAAAGTGCCATTAGCTTCGCCGTCCTTGGATACATTCTTTCCTGTCCTTCTTGGGGGTTGTAGATTCTCGTTTTGTCCTAATTGACAGCATATCATACATTCACTTCATGTTGTGTCTTTTCCTTCGTTGCCAGCATTCTCCTCTGCCTAAAGGTCTACTAAAATGAAAAAATGCACTCTCCTGATGTTGAGCAAGTATTTGACGTGTACTGACATCATCAGTAGTGCTGTGACGCACGTCCCTTGCGTGTGTGGATCTTTTTTCTGCTTCTACCCTGGCTGTTCTGTTGAAGACCTGATGGGGAGTGACTGGTGCTGAAGGCAGTTCTATATGGTTCTTACAGTGAATTGCTGAATTGTTTGCCAGAAAGTTTCGGCCAGTTCCTCATTTCCCCCACATTCTGCCCGTTTCTTCCTGTCTTCACCAGCATTGGTGTTTCTGTAAAATGCCTTTCGACAATAAATTATACAAGTATGCTCAGTGAACTTGGAGCAAACGTGTTAATGCCTAGTAATTAATAGTAAAACACATAGCAAAACATATAACGTATTTCTTATTATTAGGAGTCCAAACTGAACTAGCCTTAAAGGGTCTTCCTTAACATTCTGGTGGGGTGGAGTCTTCTGAACAGACCTCTTCCGAGAGTCATTTACATTGTCTAAGCCAGTACACACCGTCTTGTGTTTATCTTTTGGTCATTATTTTTTCTCTCTACGTTAGCTCTAGGTCTTGAGACAGGTGTATAGAATGATTTAGGGCAGGAGTATATGTAGGTTTTCTTTTTAATCATGTAAAGCAAATGTGGATAATGTGTGGCCGCAGCGTGTCGGAGTTCTTTACTAATTCTGTGTAAATTTCAGGTGTGCAGCAGAGGAACATGGCTCAAGAAGCTAATCACAGCCAAGTGCCTATGCTTTGTTCCACTGGCTGCGGATTTTATGGAAACCCTCGTACGAACGGCATGTGTTCAGTATGCTATAAAGAACATCTTCAAAGACAGAACAGTAGTAATGGCAGAATAAGCCCGCCTGGTAAGTGATTCTGTCAAAACCCAGCAGTATTCATCACTGACCTAGATTTGGGTGGCTCGATCCACCGGATACTTTTTCCTTCTCTCACATTGTGCTTCTATCACCACATTCGTGTCAGCAGACTCCCTCCTTACCTGTCTTCACTATCAGCGGTATCCTTGCCCATTGGAAATAACCAGAACAAATGCATTGCACAGCCTTACTTGCTGTCCGACAGAACTCTGTTCTCTTAGGAACACACAGGCCTGCTCCGAGTGTATGTAGGTGTCCGGTGAGTCAGTTGTAAGGGAGGGAGTGTTCACGAGGACCTTGGTTATTTTATCTTGGGTGACTTTTGAAGCCAAGATAGTTGTAGAAGGAAAGCGTGGGTTACAGGTGGCCACAGTGGACTTGAGAGAGGACTGTACACTGGGAGGAAGGAGCGGTGCCGCGGTGCGACTGAGAGAAAGGGGTGTTCCGCACCGGCTCGCTCGAGTTCTGGGTGCGCTCTGTGTGTCCGCGGATTCTTCACGGATTCTTCGGGGGTTGTGGAAGTGGGTTTTTGTGTCCGTCGTTGTACTGGAAGGATGGGGAGGATCCTGAGTGTGGGCTTCACAGAGGTGTAGCAGTGAAGGCCGTTGCTTAGTCGCGGTAAAATCCTGCACGCGGTCTTTCACATTGTTGCTTCGCGTTCAAGCCAAACGCTAGAACCGCTCAATCACAATGTTTCCAAATTTTCTCAAGGCCAAAATCAAATGACTATAAATTGTTTTTTTAATTAAATCACCATCTACATTTCTGCCTTATGAAGAACAGGAAAAAGAATAACCTAATGTACTGAGCCCAGATTTCAGTTCTGAACTTGGGTTGGCCTTACCTGCTGCGGATTTTGTCTTACATATTCTGTGCACGAGTGTGTGCAGATGCCTGCGGCTTCCGGGGCGCGGGCGGCCGCCGTCCTGGGAAGCACGAGCTTACTTTATTAGTACCTACAGTGCGCATGTGCTTGCTCTCTTGGTTTCAAGTACGTTTTCTTGCACTGGAAAATTACTGGAAATTTGTAAATAAAAGTAGCGAAGCAGCATATCACAGGTGTCGTAAACAAGATTCGTCCGCTCTGTCTCGCGTGTAGGTGTTCTCTGGTTTAGACAGGGCGTGGGAAAGCCCGGAGCGCGGGGTCCCTAACCGCGGTGTGGTTCTGTTGCAGCAGCCTCCGTCAGTAGCCTCTCGGAGCCTCTCCCCGTCCAGTGCGCGGACGGCGGTGGCCCCGACGCTCAGTGCCCGCTGGACTCCGCGTGTGCGTCGGCGCAGCCAAGGTAAGGTGCGGGCGGCGGAGGAGGCGCGCGCTGGGTCTCGCGGGGGCCGTGGGGGGGGCTCACGTCTCCGGAGGGTCAGGCGGCCGCGCTCTGTGTCTGTCTCACCACTGACGGGTCCGGAGAGGCTTCCTGTGTTCACTCTGGGAAGGAGCCGGGACGGTGTCTTTTAAGCTCCCCTTTCTTTTGAGACGGTTTTCCTCTATTTCTCCTCCTGACACGTCCCGCCCCGAAGTCCTGACTTCAGACGCCGGCTCGGTCCGGGGCCGGTGTGCGCGGGGGCCGTGCCGTGGCTCAGGCCCATCCCGGCTCTGCGCTCCCTGGCGAGGGCTCTGCCCTCGCGTTCCGCTCTGGCTGTGAGGTCCTGCCGTGTAGAAGCCTGAAAACAGAAATACTTGCCTCACTCGTCCCCTGCTGTTGGGAAACAAGGATGACGTTTCTGCTCCAGCCCTTTCCCCAGTCGGTGCCGGGAGACGCCGGCCCGCTGCGCCAGCACGTCCCTTCCCGCGTGGTAGCCGGGCCCGGAAGCCGGCGCGGCCGCGCTGATGTTCCCGGGGTGAAGCCGCGCACAGAGACCACTCGCTGCGGCTGCTCTTGCTGATGCCGGGAACTTCGGTGCACACTGGTCTCTGGTTTCCTGGCGCTCTGGTTAGCGCGGAAGTCGCCAGCACCTCCGCGCTCACGCGTGTAACAGCGTGCTTACTCTTGCCGACCCCTGTGCTCCTTACGGCCTCTAGTTACTGTTCCTGCATGCAGACCACTTTGTAAATCTACGTGTTTTTGCTTTTCTAGCCCTGTATCAAATCAGTCACTTTTATCAGAATCTGTAGCATCTTCCCAAGCGGACAGTACATCTGTGGACAAAGCAGTACCTGACACAGAAGACCTGCAAGGTTTGCACACGAGCTGACTCACTTCCGTCGCTCACGTGGCGGTCGGGGATTCCAGGCCAGGCGCTGTCCTCCGAGCGTAGATTCTTTTAAGTTGCCTGCCTCAAAAATATTTTAAAATTTATTTTCTTTATGAGCAGAGTATTTCATATCTTCAGGTATTTAATGGACGGAAATGTTGGGAGCCACTTCCTGCTGATATGTAATTGTGTCATCAAAGTAAAGGTAGCGAATTGTAAATGTGTTTAGTTGGAGAACTGAGTGACTGAATAGTGGTATTGCATTGTTCTCTTCTACTGTTACTTTTACCAGTTTAACCTAAATCTTACTTCTCTGCGAGCAGCTGCGGCTGCAGCGTAGGGGGCATCTCTTGTCTTTGGACTCAGGTTGTCAGAGACGGACTTGACTGGCCGTCGTTCCTCTCCCCCCAGGTGGGGCTGCGAGGGCAGCCATCAGGTTCAGTTTCTCATCCTCACAGCATGGGACCTCTTATTCTGGCCCCTGCTCTGCGTCCCCATCATGTGGGTCAGAACCATCCAGGAGGGCTTTCTCGCGGGCAAAGGCGGTGGACAGATTGAGGAGGCGAGTGGATAACCCATGCTTGTGTGCAGACGGTGGCTTATACCCGGGCCAGGGAGACCTTCCCTCGAACATGGTGTTCACATGGTAGTGACAGATGTATCTGGTAATCTTAGCTAAGGTTGCTGAAGTCTGATTGTGACTGAGCTGGCTAGTTCCCTGTGCTCGGTGTTCACACCCAAGAGATGATTAGCATAATTTGCCTGTTTGTAGATTTTGCTATAGCAAGAACATACTCTGTCTGGCCAACATTAGTATTATCTTCCATACAGCATATTATTGTAAATTAATAAATATTATAAGTGAGAATTTTTTATTTTTTCATTAAACAAAAATTTTAGAAAGGGCAGAAATGGAAAACTCCCTAAGATTTAGTTATCCCTGGGGTGTGGGAAGTAGGAGAAGGGCGGTAAAGCTTTCGGTTTTGTGATGGCGGCGGTGGCCAGCTGCTTTAGGCAGGGGCTCAAGGTGGCGTCGCCAGACAGGATGTGCACACGGCAAGTTGGATGGGATCACATTTCAGAATTAGCTCCACTGGAGGCTGTTGGTAGATCATGGGTATTCAGATGTGTGACGAGTACTATGTCTGCGATTTGGAAGTCCTTGATACGTTGAGAAGTGAGGTGCTAGAGTGAGGAGGGGCAGGGCAGAAGACGAGTCCTCCAAGGAGGACGGCTTCTGGGCCCTGGTTCATTTCAGCCCACAGGTGCCCGTGTTGGAGAGTTTCTAGAAGCAAGAGTTGCTTAGCAGTTTGGGCAGAGAGCTAAGTAAGGAAAACGGGCTGCTAATCATGAAGGTATGTCTCACGGTAGAACAAAGCTTTGAATGTTGGTCGTGAACAAAATGTGTACCGCTTAAGTGTACGGTAGCAGCTACGGCACACGTCTGACAGATGAAGAGAGGTTGCTCACTCATGACTGTGAAGTGCTTCTATACCATTTGTGGTGTATGGGGAGCAGGGTAGTGTTCTGTGTCCAGCCCTGAGGATAGGAGTGCAGAAGGTGGGCTGGAAGGTGTATTATGAGAAATCGTTAAGGGGTTTTCAAAGTTACAGACTCCTTTTTTCATGTATGTTTCAATGACTTTAAAAAAAAAAAAAAAGATTTTATTTATTTATTTGACAGAGATCACAAGTAGGCAGAGAGGCAGGCAAAGGCGGGGAGGGGGGGAGCAGGTTCCCCGCTGAGCAGAGAACCCCACGCGGGGCTCAATCCCAGGACCGTGAGATCATGACCTGAGCTGAAGGCAGAGGCTTTAACCCACTGAGCCTCCCAGGCGCCCTGATTTCAATGACTTTTAAAGTCAAACCAGTATTAGCTTACAAGTACCTCTTAAAAACTAAAAACCCTCTTAAAAACTTAGCATTCATTATTTTAGCATTGCAGAATCTTTGAAAAATCCAGTATAAGTTTCATCTGAATTTGAGAGGATTCATTTTCAGTGCATAAAATGTCTTAATAACCTTGTTTTTAAAAAGGCCTTGCTTACGCTGTTGAATTAAGAATGTTTTCTTTTATTATAAACATACACAAATACAGGTTTCCCTTCTATCCAAAAGTAGAGCATTTTGGTGAGACGTTTTGTAAACTAAAATGGTGTAACGAAACAATTTAAAAAGCGAGAATTCTCTTTGACTGATATCTTTCTGTTAGCAAAAACAGGTACTAATGTAGGTTTTTCATAAAAGTGAAGGGACATAAAGCCAGTTCTCAGTAGCTGGGAGGTGGGGGGGGTGAGTGTGTGTGTGTGTGTGTGTGTGTGTGTGTGTACACTCGTAAATGTACTTGTGATTTCCCTGTTGGATAGAAACGAATGCAGAGGCTATTTTTTCCATCTATTTATGAATGGACAGACACCGACAGAAGCAGTCTTGGACTCCAGTGCTGTGGTCCTTTGCACTGGAATTGGAACCCAGGCACCTGACTGTGGGCCAGTCTTCTTTCCCCGGACAGTCGTGCTCACTACACTGGGACGTGCAATCCTGCCGTTGCCAGGGTAGGGTGGTCTGTGTGGTGACAGGCCAGCTATCTACTTTCTTCTGTAGTACTCCATTCGCGTCCCTCAGGGAAACGGATTTAGATGGGAAGATCATCCCAAAGGAGAGGGCTGGTGAGTAGCAGCCGTGCGTCTCCGCCAGCATTTCCTAACAGTCTTTCTTGGAGCTTTGAGATGAGTGTCCTTGAAACAGCTTCTGTCTCTGTAGGTGTTCTGCCTCCGAGTAAGCTGTGCTGCCACCAGGGGCTGGTGCTGCTTTCATTTGTCCTCGTGACTCTGAAGAATTTTTCTCCTCTTTGAATGAGAATGTAGCATATTACAGCGTGTTTCTCTTGTAACTATTCAACACCTCACGTAGCCTCACTTAGGAATATCAGATTGTCAGTTCACAAAAGCTAGTTTTAAAAACATTTTTTAGGGGTGCCTGGGTGGCTCAGTGGTTTAAAGCTTCTGCCTTCAGCTCAGGTCATGGTCCCAGGGTCCTGGGATTGAGCCCCACATCAGGTTTTCTGTTTAGCAGGGAGCCTGCTCCCTCCCCTCCCCCCCCCCCCCGCCTGCCTCTCTGCCTCTTGTGATCTCTGTCTGTCAAATAAATAAAATCTTTGAAAAAAAAAATTTTTTTTTTAAGTGTTTGGTGCACTTGATACCATCATACTTGATTGCCTTACTGCACATTGTACTTCGCTTTGGTTAACCTCTCAGTGCCTGAGATCCTGAATCTTAGTAAAAAGAAATGGAATTTGGATCAGAGGTTTTCTTTCTTCCTCCCTCCCTTCCTCCCTCCCTCCCTCTTTCTTTCTTTTGTTTTTTTAAGATTTTATTTATTTATTTGAGGGAGAGCGATAGCATGTGCGAGGAGTAGAGGGAGAAGTAGCCTCCCTGCTGAGCACGGAGCCCGACACAGGACTCGATCCCAGGACCCTGGGATTATGACCTGAGCGGAAGGCAGACGCTTCACTGACTGAGCCACCCAGGCGCCCCAGAGGTTCTGTTTTCATATGTTGACACCCTCACTTCTCTGAGCCGTATTTTTATTAATTTAAAGGAGAAGAAGTAACAGCCACATCCAGCTTACAGGGTGCTGGAAGTCAGTGAAGTGATGGAGGTGAAGTGAGTTTTAGGCACACAAAGGATACTGTTAGTCCGTACAGTGCCACAGGGATGTGGCGGTTACAGGAGGCTTCGGGGACCTGGGGCTTGCGCAGCGTCCAGCAGTAGCGCGGGGTGAGACGCCGATCCCGTGGTCGGTGCACCCGTGGTCTGTGGGTCCGTGGTCCGTGTGCCCACCTGGAGCGCTGAGCTCCTGTGGGAGCGGTGGGCGGGGCTTGCCGCCCGAGGTGACGCGGGGAGTGCGCTCCAACTCCAGCTCTCGGGAACGCTGACTTCACGCAGAGTTGGGTGGGCAGCTTGATGGCTCAGAACAGTCCAAGAGAAACAGTCCTGTTAGGCTAGTTTGAGAAAGCTGTCTGCATTAAAGCGCAAAGATTTCTTCTGGTTCTAAAGGCTGGGTGAGAAGAACCAAACAGTCCTGGGAAAAGCAGACCGGAGCCGCAGGAAGACCAACAGCTGCCGGTTGCAAAGCTGCCCACAGACTCCAGTACTTGAGACTGCGGGTGCGGGCGTGAGGACGCGCCTGCCGACTGGGGGCAGGCCTGGCGTCCGGAAATATCCGGCAACCGCGGGCAGCTGGTTTTCAACACATGCGCCCACAGCATCCAGTAGGGGGGGAGCAGGCTCCAGCAGATGATGCTAGAGGGTGAAGAGTTACACTGGACCTCTACCCCACCTTACACGGAAGTTTGCCCCAGAACTAGACTACAGGAGCCCAAACTGTAAAACATTTAAATGAAACAGGCGTAAGTCTTCATGACCTTGGCTCAGGCAGTGCTTCCTCAGGTGCAGCACCTGGAGCAACCAGAGGAAAACAGACATGTTGAAACCTGTTTGCTTTAAGGGACACCATCAAGACCATGAAAAGGTCCACAGAATGAGAAAAAATATTTGCGAATCGTATATCTGATAGGAATATATAAAGAATGTTATAACCCAATAATAGGCCAGTTTTTTAAAGGGCAGAGGATTTGAATAGATGCAGATATGCCATGGTCAAGTGTGAAGGGTATGGAGAAATGAGAACCCTAATACATGGTCGTTGGGGACGTGCGGTGGTACGGCCACTTTGGCAAACCGTGTGACAGTTACACGTTGAATTTAGAAAGTCCGAGAGGTACCCTTATGACCCAGGAATTCCGTTCCTAATTCCTGCGGGACTGAAAACGTGTCCACGCAGAAACGCGTGTAGGAATGTTCGCAGCAGCATCGTTCACAGTTAGCAAGGCACGGAAACGACCCGGATGGCCATCGGCAGTGACAGGATAGATGTGGGCTGTCCACACCCTGAAGCGTTCCTCAGCCAGAAAGGAGTCGAAGCTCTGACACCTGCCACAGCAGGGCTGAACTTGGAAAACACGCAGAGGAGAAGCAGCCAGGCACAGAGGCCACAGGGCGTGTGGTTCATTTATACGGGAGGCAGGTGCGGCGAAGAGGGCTGTCTGCAGGCTCTCAGTGGGCACACGGTGCCCTCGGGGGCAGCCGCACTCGCCGGAGGGGCCGGTTCAGCAAGGCTGTGTTGGAGCAGAAGCCGAGAAAGTTGTTTAAAGGAAGTCATGGAAGATTCCTGAGGTACTGGGTTCTAGTCGACAGGGGAAAGAGCCTTGTGGAGGCCGGCTGCTTTTGTTTTTGTTTTTGTTTTTTTAAGATAACACAGAGTTGCGTTTTAAGAAGTTTAATGTGACACTTCTTCGCCCCAGATAGCTGCTGATGGACAGCGCTCTCCTGCACAGAGCTGCTTTGTCCAGAAAGGTGGCCGCTGGTCTGGGGTAGCCTCGAGCACTTCGCATGTGGCCGGGCTGGAGTTAGTGCAGTGCGTGTCTGTTCGCTAGTCGTGCTACTATACGTGGGTTTCCAGGAGTGTCAAAAAGATGAGAAATACCTCATTAATGCTTTAAATATTGATTACATTTTAAATAGTAATGTATATTAACTTTGCCCTTTTATGCTTTTTAACACGGTGGCTGGAAAATAGAACATTAAATCTATGGCTCGGTCTATGGTTTTAGGCCCTGCTGTACTGTAAGCCTTACTTCACCTTGAATATTTAAAGTGTTCTCATTTGGTAAAGAACTTTTGAGCTAGGAGTAACTTAACGATCATTGGGTTCAACCCCTCATGTTGCATAAAATGGCGTGCAGAGGGGGAGGGGGAGTGTCCTCCCGGTGTCGTGGGAAGAGGGCGTGTCCCGCCAGTCGGCTGGAGGGCTGCGCCGTGCCCGCAGCGGGTCTAAGTGGTGAGCAGAAGCCCGAGCACTGAGCTTCGTCTGACCCCCGAGGGGCTCGTGGGAGGGCTGGTCCTGCTGTGTGAGAAAGACGTGCGCGCCACGTTTCGTGGGGGCCGTGTCTGCCGCCGATGACTCCTCGGTCACCTGTCAGTATCCATCGTGTGTATTAATACGCTTCCAAACAGAGTTAATGCTGAGTAGTTTATGTGCTTCCTGTTATATTTGTGTATTTTTTTAGCAGGGCCTTGAGCACAGGGTTTGTGAAGTATCTTAAAATTACGGGCCAGCAGACTTTGTCTCGTTGGGATTCCCATGAAAAATCAAGCTTACTTCCCAGCCTTCGTGCCTAGGCCTCCCAAACAAACAGACCTTGAGGACCGGCAGATAGAAAGTAGGCAGCGGCCTGTTCTCAGACATTAACAAGCAGCTGACCTTGTGTCCAGTTCTCCTGTCACACTGTGACAGACTGCCTAGTTCTGAGGACGCTCCTTATTTTGGCTTCAGGTTCAGTATGTTTATGGCCCCTTTAAAGATGGAATTGTTTCCTTTTGCATAATTAACAGTTGGAAAGGCATGCTTTGGTCTTAAATCTCATATATAAGGAAATGGGTAAGTTCTGGGAATCCTAGGCCTTTACACAATTCTAGATCATCTTGCCCGTGAACTGATTTGGTGAATGTTTAAATTCAGGCTGGCAGTCGGCCTCAGATGCTAGCCCTCGCTCGTAGCCCTCGCTCGCAAGCTCTCGGGCTGCCTGTGGGTCCTTAAGTTACAGCTGTGCATCTGCTGTGGATGGACCATTAGGGCTGGGACTTGTGTACCCGGGAGTGTGTGCGCGCGCGCCTGTGAGGCAGGGAAACTTATTTTCGCTCTCGTTCCTTTCCGGATTCCAAAGTTTGTGCCTCAGTCATTCACCCGGTTTAGTTAAGACAAAGTTTTCTTGGAGTAGTGCTGCTGTTGCTGTTTAAATATTGTTCATATAAGCGGATATGAATATCACAGTTTCTTGGGAGAACAGTTTAGATGTTATGGCTTACAGATTTTGAAGACAATTAAGAGATTGTTTTCTGATGGCAAGTTGCACTATGTTTGAGCCCCTTACACATAGCAGAATGTTATTTGACGCTGTTCTAGGGGCTGTGGATAACCCAAGTAAGCTAGACATTCAGCCCCCGCCATCATGGAGTTCACATTCTGATATTTATTTATTAATAATAAAAGGTTTTACGTGTCCATAATCTGTTTAAAGTGTTTATAAAATATTTGTATTAGCACAGCGGGCTCCCATCTGGTTTCAGAATTTCTAGGTGGAGGGGCGCCTGGGTGGCTCAGTGGGTTAAGCCTCTGCCTTCGGCTCAGGTCATGATCAGGGTCCTGGGATCGAGCCCCGCATCGGGCTCTCTGCTCAGCAGGGAGCCTGCTTCTTCCTCTCTCTCTGCCTGCCTCTCTGCCTACTTGTGATCTGTCTGTGAAATAAATAAATAAAATCTTAAAAAAAAAAAAAAAAGAACTTGGCAGAATTTCTAGGTGGAGTGACAAGTCATACGGAGTTGTTTATTCGTGCATATTTACTTGGTAGTTTGTGGTGTTTTCTCGGTCATATTCTGCTATGATGGGAGGTAATGTAGTTAACAGAAGCAGGTTGGAATCCATTCCACCAATGCTTGAGCACGTGCTGTGTACAGTTCACGGTGGTGGGTGCTGGAGATTCGCATGGGAAGTCAGATCCCATCCGGCTTCCGTGGGGCCCGTGACTACCCAGCCACGGGGTGAGCGCTGAAGGAGGGCACCTGAGTGGGTTCTGTGGCGTGCCGGCCCTGTGGTCAGGGGTGCTAGGACAGGCGCTGTGGCAGGAGTGGAGAGGACACGGCCTGCCCTGGAGGAGCTCACTGCTCAGCCGGGTGAAGACCAAGAGGCCGTTACTGTGATGAGGGCAGTACTCGTAGGGCGCATAGGAAGGTTCCTGTTCTAAGTTGGTGGGTGGAGGATGGAGTAAGAGTGGATGTTATGAGCTCGAACAGGAAAGACCAGAGCGAGTAAGCCAGGGAAAGAGTGGGACGGGAGGGGCATGGGAGAGCATCCCGCACAGAAAGGCTGTTGGCAGGAGCTCAGCGATGAGACGCCTCGGTGTGCTTCAGATGGGCTGTAGACGGGACTGGCAGAGGCCGGCTCTGCAGTGGCTGAGCAAGAGTCCTCCAGGACCAGACGCTGAGAAACCCCGAGAGGGGCAGCTTGGCTGTGGTAGTCGCTGCTTTAGAGCGAGGTGTCATGTGTGCATGCTGGGTCATGTGACAGACTCTGACTCCGGGGACAGCATCCAGGGACAGGGGGGTTCACATTGATTCGGATGCAGGCATGGCGATTTGACTGAATCTCCGTGCAGGTGGCCTTGACTTTGCTACTAACATGCGTGGATTTATTATCCTAATTAAAACATTGTAATAAAATTATCTTCCCAAAGTATTAAAGGTTTTATGTGAAACATTCTGAGAATTTTAACATAGTATTCCACCTAATCTTGGTTTCAGCTCTTTTTGTCCTTGTTCTCTGAGGAATCGATACAGTTCTGACCCCAGCAATATTTCAAAGTTGGCGTGTGGCCATTTTCTTACGCGCTCCCTTAGAATACCCAGCTAGTACTTGCGTGGGCGTCAGATACATGATTACTAGAAAAAAGAGGGAATACAGCGCTAGATCTCTAGAGTCCCTGTTAACATACCAGTATGTATTCTAGATGTCCTGTGTGTGTGTGTGTGTGTGCGTGTACGTGCGCACGTGCGCGTGCCCAGATACCTAACGTAGGTACATACATTGAATGAAAAGGGTGTAGTATTGTGTATTCTACCTTGTGGCTGTGTAAGCATCTTTACATGCTAACAGATTCCTCAGCTATCCTCACAGTAACAGATCCCTGAGGGTGGGGGGGGGACAGCCACCACCAGTATTAAAATCTTCCTGAATAATGAAATTTTACCACTTTCCTGTTTTTGTCAGCTTCAGTATCAGATACGGCACAGCAGCCATCTGAAGAGCAAAGCAAGTCTCTTGAAAAACCAAAACAAAAAAAGAATCGCTGTTTCATGTGCAGGAAGAAAGTGGGACTTACTGGTAAGGGCCTAAATCCATTGGTTTAAACTTAAGATTGTATGTTAAAATAACGTATGGCTTACTGTTCCTGGCTTCAATGGAGATCATGTTTGTTCCATGAGGGTTAATACTGGATACACTTCAGCTTCTGAATTTTTTTTTTTTTTAAAGATTTTGTTTATTTATTTATTTGACAGAGAGAGAGATCACAAGTAGGCAGAGAGGCAGGCAGAGAGAGGAGGAAGCAGGCTCCCCGCTGAGCAGAGAGCCCGATGCAGGGCTGGATCCCAGGACCCTGGGATCATGACTTGAGCCGAAGGCAGAGGCTTTAACCCACTGAGCCACCCAGGCGCCCCAGCTTCTGAATTTTCTTAAAGTAGCTTTTAGTTATATACCTGAAAGTAGAATGAATAGATTTTCTTTTCAAAATTCATAGCCCCGGATTTGCAAGCCTTAGGGCGGGTCACGGTGCCGGGCGCTGAATTGCATGGCTTCTGCGTGGCGGAGCCAGAGTTGGGGAGCGAGGGCAGTGGCGGGGGGTGCTTTCTCAGTGCACAGCGGCTCGAGGTGGCGCTGGTGGCGCTTGTGAGGGCCCCGTGCGTCAGCCCTTGTGAGGTGTCAGCCCCGCACCGTGGTGCGGCTGCAACACAGCCGTGAGACGGTATCGCCACGGGGAGAGGAAGAAAACATATCTGAAGTGTTATTTGGGTCTTTGGCAGCCGAAGCAGCCGAGTGCGGTCGGTGGGGCACTTCGGCAGTTCAGGGACAGCTATCCCGAGTCACGTGGCGGAAGGGGAGGAGAGGCCCGTCACGGAGAGTGGCGTGGAGGCAGCTTGGTTCAGCCGGGCCTCGAGAGCTGAGCAGGACTTCCAGCAGGCGGAAGCAGGGCCACTTGAGGCAGAAAGACTAGCTTGAACCAAGGGTGGGATAAAGGAAGGGACGGCACACGTTGAGGGGCCCAAGCCAGCGGGGGCGGCTGTGGTGCACGGCCTGGGAAGAGGGGAGGCCGCTGGTGTGGGCTGTGCCCCCCCGCGGGGAGCGGGTGCAGCCGGAGAGGGTTCCTGCTTATTACTTGCTGTGTGCCCGGTGTCGTGCTGAGTACTCCCCAGGAATTTGCCTTTGGAGCTGGGAAGAGTAGACGGGACTTTCAGGATCTCAGGAAGGTTTCTCCGGCCAAGGAACGGGTTGTAGAGAGGGCGGAAAGCGGAGTGCGGTCCGGTATCCAAGGTGTTGAAGACTGGCCCATACTTTGGCAAATGGGTTTATTTAAAGAATACAAGCGGGGACGAGTCGGGTGTTGTAGAATACGCATATTTAGTATCCAGTGTAGTCCGAGGACATCTCGGGAGCTCTGACTTCGTAATGGGAGGCTGGGACTCAGTAAGTCCCGTCTCGTCCAGCCTGTCCACCTGCTGCCGCGGTCGGCTTCAGTTTCCACTCCTTAGCGTGAAGTGACAGGAGATGTCCCTGAAGCAAGAGTGGGCTGTGGTCGAGGACGCCCCCGTCAGGTGTCAGCGTGCGACATGCTGGTTCCTCCGCTCCGTTTCCAGCGGTTCCGTCCTATCCTACAGTCTGAATTCTGGGAAGCAGGACTGGTTTGATAAGGGCTATCTACTCTCTCTCTCTCCTCCCCCCTCCCCTTTTCCCCTTTTAGCTTCAACTCTTTGGGCATTTCCCTAAAATAAATAGCATTTATTGCATGTTTACTAAATGTTAAGCACTTAACACATTTGTCATTTAATCCGTACGGTAACTTATTATTCCAGAACTACAGCTACAGAAGCTGAGGTTCAGAGAAGCTAAGCAAGTCGCCTGCGTTAGGAGGCGGCTTCGCGCGGAGGCGCCGGACTCCAGAGCCCACCCTTACCCAGCCCGCAGCAGCCCGGTGGCCTCTGCGCTGGAGTCTGCCCGGGAAGCCGGGGTCGATGCTGTGCTCTCCCTTAACAGTTCCGCCAGAAGTCTCGTTACACCTTTCTTAAGGTTGCCTTCTGACAGTGTGCTTATTTTCACATTTAGAATGTGATTTGAGATTTGAGTCCTGATTTTGGCAGGAAGTGTGACTGTGGCCACGTCGCAGTCAGGAGGCCGAGCGTAGAGAAGTGGCGAGGCTCTGCTGTGGGACAGACTCTGTTTGTAGATAAGGAGTAAGAAAGGAAGCTATCAGCCAGTGAGTCCTGAAACTGTCTGGAATGGTTCTTTGGATGGCTGCCCTAAATACATGATAGATTTTATCATTAATATGCTAAGGAGCTTACCACTTAGACCTTCCATGCAACTCACCTGTGTGCACTGATCCATTTTCAGGGTTTGAATGCCGGTGTGGAAATGTTTACTGTGGTGTACACCGTTACTCCGATGTACACAATTGCTCTTACAATTACAAAGCTGACGCTGCTGAGAAAATCAGAAAAGAAAATCCAGTAGTTGTTGGTGAAAAGATCCAGAAGATTTGAACTCCTGCTGGAATACAAAAGCCTTTGACCATCTGCAAACTAAAAACTGACTTGAGGTTTTTTTTCCTAGTCCTTGGGAATGTAGAGCAACGTACTTGCATAGACCTTTTAATCATGCATGTCGCCAGAAGAATAGATTTTTGTTTTTGTTTTGAAAATGACTCTGAACATTTATTTCCATTGCAGTTTCTGTGGCTGAAAAGACTTAAGTAAACTTTACAAGTATTATCCTTTTAAGATCATTTTAATTTTCGTTGAGTGTAGAGGGCTTTTATAACAAACGTGGAGAAATTTTGGAGGGCCGTGATTTTTCCAGTATTAAACACGCATGCGTTGATCTCTCAGTTTATTTTCCACTGTGTGTGTCCATAGCTTTTCTCTGCAGCTCGATCCCTGCCGACGGCGCCCCTCGGGGCCCGGCTAGTTACCAGTCACGGAATATATCTTCATCCTTACGGCTGCTTCTGGGTTTTCATTAACAAAAGTTCTACCTACGTTAGCATATAGTTTCTTTGCACCCACTATTTATGTCTGAATCATTTGTCACAAGAGAGTGTGTGCTGATGAGATTCTAAGTTTGTGTGTTTTTAATTTTTTTTGAGCGAGGGAAGGAAAAGCTGTGTGCATTTCATTGCCGACTGCGGGTTTCTTTCGGATTACGCTCACCGGTCTGTGTGTACACGGTGTGAAGAATGATTTGAAGTAATTGTGCTGTATTTATGTTTACCCACCAGTCTTTGATTAAATAAAATGGAAAACCGTGACATTCCCTTGTGTTACTTTTTCTCTGTTCTTTCCGGTAGTTCATTTTGACTTTTGGTCCTTTTGTTTTCTACTGTATTAATTTTGTGCAGGTCCTGCTGCTGTTCCCGTATCAATCTGTGACTGGTCTTCTGATAATGAATTGTAAGCTTAGATTCCATCGAGTTGAAGGTGTCAGCATTTAACACCAAAAACTGCTTTTTGTCACACAGATACCGAATCCTCTAGCTCTGTTCTACACCCTGTCACGCTGAGTTAGCATCTGCCTAGGAGCTCCTTTTTCTAGTAGAATTAGAGAAACTGAAAAAGCATAATTCAAACATGGCAGCTAGAGGATTGCGGATGAGAAAGACCATTTGTCCTGTTGTTTTCAAACTTATCTGGCAGCCAGTCTTTTTTTTTTTTTTTTTTTTTTTTTAGCATGAAAAATAAAACCGATGAAAAGCAGTATTCTACAATACAAATTTCTACACCACGACTTTACTTGTAAGTTTTATCTTAGTATGTAATGATGGCTTAGCATGGATAATCTATAAATGTAATCTATTTAAATGTAATCTGTTAATTTATTACATGAACAGATTAAAAAGAGAAAACTGTTCTCACTAGCCCAACAGCTTCAGGTTAAGTATTTAATAGAATTTAATACCGATTCATGATGAGAACTCCTGATAAATGAGAACTACAGAGGAATTTCTGGAAGCTGATAGCTTCTATGCAAAACAAATGAAAACCAAGCATCTTCCAAAAAGAGGAAATTCATTCCATTTTAAAGTCAGAAAAAAATGTTGCCTGCTGTCCTCTGCTTGCATTCGAAATTGAGTTGGAAATCCTGTGTTCAATAGAGTAAGTCAAAACAGAAAGTCCTAAGAAGGAGAAAGGAGGAAACACTCAATATTTGCATGTTAGGTGTTGGTTCTTAGAGAAAATCCAAACAAATCTAGACAGAGTACTAAAAATAAAGGGTGTGGTCAAGCAGCTAGATATGCCATTAACTCGGAGAAACCAGGTGCATTCCTCACAGTGGTAATAACTAGAAAACCAAAAGGCACCTTTCACGGTGGTACTGACCCCAGGCACCTGGGAGATTAACAATACATGTTGAAGGGCTCTTTAAGAAAAAATTCTAGAGTGTTATCAAGACACGATAACTAATACCTCAGTAAACAGGGAGAGAGGCATGTTAATGGCTAGGAAGACAATAGAAAGATGTCATCTGTGCCCAGATAGACCTACAGATGAAAAGCATTCCAGTCAAAATCCCACCAGGTTTTCTCCTGGAACTCGTTTAAGCAATTATAAAGTATAAGGTAAAAGGTAGCAAAGGCTTAGGGTGTTTTGGAAAAGAAAGGGCAGGGAGGTGGCACTTGTCTGGGCAGATGCTGGGACTCGATCACATGAAGCCATGTGAATTAAGAGCTTGGTATTAGCTAAGGGGTGTTCGCATTTCCCAATGGGGTAGAGCAGATGGCCCGGAAAAGGCACACGTGGACTGGACTTTGGAGTAAGAGGTGGCTTGTCACATTGGGGAAAGTTAATTTGATAATTAGAGCTGGAACAATTGGTTATCTGTGTGGGAAAGGGTGAAAATTAACTCTTTTCTCATGCCCGAGGAAGTTAGTGGCTTAAATGTGACCCAAAATTTTCAAACTCGGGGGCGGGGGGGGGGAGGTAAAGACCTACTTTGACCTTGAGATAGGGTCCTACTTAAGACACAAAGCATTAACTGGAAGTGTTCCTGATAAATTAGGTATGAAAATGAAGTATTTTATACCTAGGAAAATATTAAACCAAGCAGGCGAAAGCCCTGTACTCTGAAGACATTGGTGGAAGAAATGGAAGGGGATGCAAATGAGTGGGAAGATATTCCGAGTTCATGGACTTGAAGAAATAATATTGCTAAAATGTCCATCCTACCCAAAGCAATCTGCAGATTTAATGCAATCTCTGTTGATATGTCCGTAGCATTTTTCACAGAATCAGAGTAAGTGATCCTAAACTCTGGAGCCCCCAAAGAGTCCCAAAATATCTTAAACTATACTCTGACAAAGCAAGGGCAAGAAAAACACAAACAATTGGGACTTCGTCAACTAAAAAGCTTTCACACAGTGAGGGAAACGATCAACAAAATGAAAAGGCAATCTTCTGAATGGGAATTCAACACCCAAAAATTTTGATTTAAAAAGTGGGCAGAAGACCTGAGTAGACACTTTTCCGAAGAAGACCTACAGATGGCTCCCAGACACATAAAAAGCTGCTGCACATCACGCATCAGGGAAATGCAGGTCAAAACCACCCCGAGAGACCACCTCACACCTGCCAGAATGGCTGAAATAAACACAAGAACTCACAGGTGTTGGCGAGGATGTGGTCCCCTCATGCCCATCTGGTGGGAACACAGACTGGTGCGGCCGCTGCGGGAAACTGTGTGGAGGGTCCTCAGTTAGAAAGGAGAATACCATATGGTTCAACAGTCACGCCTCGGAGTGTTCACTTGAGGAAAATGAAAGCTAATTCCGAAAGAGAAAAGCAGCATCACT
>PJEN01001180.1:0-118879 GCA_004024605.1 Pteronura brasiliensis
GGGGAGGAGGGGCAGAGGGAGAGAGAGAATCTCAAGAAGACTCCCAGCTGAGCATGGAGCCTGCCACTGGCTTGGTCTCATGACCCTGAGGTTACCACCTGAGCCAAAACCAAGAGTCAGAGAATCAACGGACTGCACCACCCAGGTGCCTCAGTCAATTGGTTTTCAATAAAGGTGCCAAGACAAGTCAAGAAGGAAAGCATAACCCTTCCAACAAATGGTAATGGGACTACTGGACATCCACATGCAAAAGAATGCCCTCAGATCACTACTGTACATCATGTTCAATGATTAGCTCAAAATGGATCACCCACCTAAATTTAAGAGGGGAAACTACAATACCCTTAGAAGAGAACAGGTATCAATTTTCATGACTTTGGATTAGACAATGGTTTTTTAGCTATCCCCCCATGCACAGGCAACCAAAACAAAAATATACGAGATTCCCCATCCAAAAGTTCAATTTGTGCTGTTCATCTTTTATAAAAGGTCTACATTAGTACCTGTTTTGGCTAACAAAACAAACAAAACAAAAATCCAAAAAAAATTTTTGCTTTTACAAAATGGTGATTGCTTCTTAGCTTTGGGTCATTCCAGCTTACAAAAGGTTTCCTAGGAGCGCACTACATTCAGAGAGCAGGGGAAGCCTGTATATTGGCTGTCATCAATATTAAAATATTTGCTTTTCAAAGGTCACCATCGAGAAAGTGAAAAGACAACCCACAAGTGGAAGAAAATATTTGCAAATAATATATCTGATAAAGGATTTGCTTGATTTCCTTTATAAGAAATGTCTACAATGGCAAATCCATAGACATAATGTAGATTAACAATGGCCTAGGGCTAGGGAGGAGGGGCAGGAAAAAAATTCAGGGATTTTCTAAAAGCTCTGGGGTTTCTTTCTGAGGTCATTAAATGTTCTAAAATTGATCACCTTGATGGTTGCATAACTCTGTAAATATTTTTTAAAAAATCGAATGGTACACTTTCAATGGAAGAATGCTATTTTATATAAATATATTTTAACAAAGTGACTTTAAAAAATGATGGGATTTTTCTTTCTTCACTGATTTCTGATGGGTACCATCTTCTAGAAGAAAGCCCATACTTAATGTAGTTGTTTTTCTCTGTTTAAAGTATTTTAGCACATGAGAGTCACCAAAGTGGACAATAATTATTACTCTAGAAGAAATGAAGATATATTGCCATGCTGGCCTTTAAATCAACCATTGCTAGTGATGATAACTGTCAAATACCTCAAGTATGTTGTTTGGCAAAGGGACGATGGCTTGGTTCAACAATTATGCTTAAATTCAAGCTTTTAAAATCAGCCACTATTAATAATAATTTAGTAGCAGTTTGTGTGTGTGTGTGTGTGTGTGTGTGTGTGTGTCTGTGTAGTGCTCGCTCTATATCAGACACAGGTATAAACATTTTTTTCTTCTTTTCTTCACATCCTCAGCAGCCCTTGTCATTCCCTGTCTTTTTGATAGTAACCATTTTAACACAGGTGAGGTGATATCTTATTGTGGTCTTGAATTGTGTTTCTCTGATGATTAATGATATTGGCCATCTTTTCATGCACCTGTTGGCCTTCTGTATGTCTTCTTCGGAAAAAAAACATCTATTCAGATCTTCTGCCCATTTTTATGGTTTTTGTTTTGTTTTCTTTGCTATTAAGTTGTTTGAATTCTTTATAAATTTTGGATATTAATCCCTTATCAGATATATGATTGGCAAATATTTTCTCCCAATCAATAGTGTTGACTTGTCAATTTATGGATGGTTTCCTTTGCCATGCAGAAGTTTTTTAGTTTGATGTAATCCCACTTGATTGCTAGTGTTTATATTAACTCGAAATTCTCACACTGCCTCTGTGTAGTAGATGTAGATACTGTTATTGTTAACCTCCATTTTACAGATGAGAAAACCGAGTCAGGGGGATTTTGTAACTTGTTCTAGATAAAGATCTAATAAGAGGCAGGGCAAAGTAAGTACAGGCCTTGCAATTTTTTTTTAATTTTTAATTCTTTTTAAAATTTCTTTTCAGTGTTCCAGAATTTGTTGTTTATGTACCACACCCAGTGCTCCATGCAATCCGTGCACTCCATAATACCCACCAATAGGCTCACCCACCCTCCCACCCCCCACCCCTTGAAAACCCTCAGATTGTTTTTCAAAGTTCATAGTCTCTCTGGCTCATTTCCCCTTCCAATTTCCCTCAACTCCCTTCTCTCCATCTCCCCATGTCTTCCATGTTATTCCTTATGCTCCACAAATAAGCAAAACCATACGATAATTGACTCTCTCTGCTTTACTTATTTCATTCAGCATAATCTCCTCCAGTCCTGTCCATGTTGCTACAAAAGTTGGGTATTCATCCTTTCTGATGGAGGCATAATACTCCATAGTATATATGGACCACACCTTCCTTATCCATTCATCCATTGAAGGGAATCTTGGTTCTTTCCACAATTTGGTGACTGGCCATTGCTGCTATGAACACTGGGGTACAGATGGCCCTTCTTTTCACTACATCTGTATCTTTGGGGTAAATTCCCAGGAGTGCAATTACAGGGTCCTAGGGAAGCTCATTTTTAATTTCTTAAGGAATCTCCACACTGTTTTCCAATGTGGCTGTAAAGGCTAAGAACTGAGTATCTGGTGTGTTAAGGTGGTAGATTTTTACTGATGTGCTCAATCTAGAGATATAGTAGTAGTAGTAGTAGTAGTAGTAGTAGTAGTAATTTCCTTGCTGTATCTCTTTTTGAAGTTGCTGACCCTGCTCTTTCTCCATTCCTTTCAACATCTGAGGAACAATCTATAAGGATAGGCTCTCTCTAATTCCAAGCACTGAGCCCATTATTTTTTAATGCACTCCCTGGCAACTCTTTTCTGCTCAGGGACCTGGGACCAGGCTACAGGCAGTAATGACTATCACAGTGAGGTCCATGCTTACATGGACCATTTCATGGACAAGACTTCACTCCACACTAGCTGAGTTGCTTAGAGGATCATCATTTCTATGCCTATAAATTCTAAAAATTTAATCTATAAAGCTAAAAAAAGCAGCAAGAGATTTACTTTTTTTTTTTTTTTGTTGGACACCTAATAACTCGTTTTATTTTTCTTTCACTTACTAGTTTTAACTAGGGAGCAGCTGACTTGCCCCACTAATGTGTGTGTTGATATGTTAGCCACCATTTGGTCAGATGCATAGACACAGAGACCACAGAACAAAGGGCACATGGCGCTCTGCAATGCTGTCCAGACCTTGTGCTGCCCATAGCGTTGGCCATGGAAATGCTTTGGGAGCGGTGAGTGATTTCTAGGGAAGAAAACAGTGATGAGGATATGGCATAGTCACTGGCAAAACACAGAGACTCAGACTCCCACATGTATCATTCCTTGACCTGTTTTTATCCTATTGTCCTTCTGGGAAAATGTGCATCAGAGCCCCAAAGTGTAATATGTACACCTTGCATAGGTACAATTATATTAACTATTTAGTACAGTTGAGGGGGAAATTACTTACAACATCTGAAAAGAAATCAAATGTGAAAAGAAATGTTGTCTAATGAAAATCAAATTTTTGTATCAAATGTTACACCAATCATGGGCAATTTTTACGTCTTCAGAAGCACCTTGAAGGTGTCCTCTAGATCCCAAGAATAATGTTGAGGTCATATTTTCCAAGACCAAACAGAAGATACTTTGGGGAAAAGAAACCTAAGGAGTTTGGGGGGAAAAAAAAGTTAAACTTCTTTCTTAGATATCACAGATACTTTGCATGGAAAATAACAGAAAATGATTCAACAGGATTCAGGAGATAAGAATAAGCAGTAGTTCTTTCTCCCACTAAGTTACCCCTCATCAGCCATTTCTGAGGTTGGAAGAGAGGAGAGAGAGAACTGTAAAGAAGGTGATAGGAACTTGGCAATTTACACACTCCTGCATTGGAGGTCATGAAATTAAAGGTGGCGAAAGGACCACTGCCCATTCCCACATCGCCCCACTCTTCTAAAGTTCAGATAGCCTCTCTCCATTTACTCTCCATGGTAACTGACAGGCATTGTGAACCCACGAGGTAGGAGACACAGCCCTTGGACACTGGACAGTGGAAGGTGGGCACTTCTAGCTACCGATAACAGGCATCCATCTCATGAGGCTGTCTGCATCACCGGCATCTCTGCCGGCTGCCATGGCCAGCCCAGAAGGTGGGAATGAATCACAGTGGCTAGATGCTGGAGCTGCACCGTCCCTCCACCCTGGGTGGGAGCTTGGCTCTGCCCCCGACGAGCTGACTGATATTTGCAGGTCACTTAATGCTTTCCTGACATCCTCACCTGTAACCTGGAGATAATAATAGTGCATAACTCAGAAATTGTTGAAAAGAGACAGTGCCTGTTTAGCTCTTAACGCATTGCAATCACTCAACATCACAAATCACTCAAAAGGTCAACGAACATTTAATTGTCCTTTTTGTCACACTTATCAACTATGTACTTGAGTTGTTTTAAAATTCAAAGTACAGGGCACCTGGGTGGCCCAGTCGTTGAACATCTGTCTTCAGCTCGGGTCACAATCCCAGTCCTGGAATCGAGACCCGCATCAGGCGCCCTGCTCAGTGGGGACCCTGCTTCTCCCTCTCTGACTCTCCCTGCTCTTTTTCTCTCTCCAACAAATAAATAAATAAAATCTTTTAAAAAATAAAATACAAAGTACAATCATCATTTTTAAAATATTATGCAAACTGCCAATTATACTGCCCACCTCGTGCATGGAATTTTTCTTACTAACCAAGGACCTCGCAGTTAGCCTATTTCCTACATGTCTCTGACTCTGTCTCAGTGATTTTAACGCTTCCCTTGATGTGATAAGTGATATATGTTAGCAATCTATAAAAAAAAAAATAATAAGGTGGGAATTCGCAAAACTATTGTTCAGATATGTGTGAGTCAGTATTTTTACTTTAAGAAAAGAGATTCCATTCTGGTGTCTGTGTCTAGGGTCTCCAAGAACATCTTCAGGTTCAGTGATTTGCCAAAGGAACTCACATGACTCAGCATACACTTGTACTCATAACTAAGATGTATTACAGCAGAGGATACAAAGGACAATCAGCAAAGGGAAAAGACATGGGAAGAGATCTGGAGGAAACCAGGCACAAAATTCCAAGAGTTCTTAGCATGCTTGAGGGCTATGTACTGTGCTTATAACTGACTTGATCACATTTTCATTCTAAATATAGTTTTTCCTCTTTATTCTTTTATTTTAAGAAATAATCCTCAATCATGATCCCAGGGTCCTGGATCGAGTTCCACATTGGGCTCCTTGCTCAGCCGGGAGCCTGGTTCCAAGGCTCCCGGGAGCCTGCAGGTTCCCATTCTTGTGCTCTCTCTCTGCCTCTCTCTGACAAATAAATAAATAATCTTAAGAAAAGGAAGTAATCCTCAAACTATAGTTAATAACACTGCATTGCATATTTGCTAGGAGAGTAGATCCTTATTATTTATTTATTTAATTTTATTTTTTATTAATTTTTAAAATTTCTTCATTTGAGACAGAGTGAGAGAAAAAGCATGAGCAGGGCGTGAGGGAGAAGCAGACTTCCCACTGAACTGGGAGCCTGAGGTGGGTCTTGATTCTAGCACCAAGATCACAGCCTGAGCTGAAGACTGAACTTCAACCATCTGAGCCACCCAAATGCCCCAAGAGTTGATCTTAAAAAGAAGTAATTCTTTCTAGATTCCAAGTGATATTTAAAACAATTATTCTATGTAAGTGAAAGCATAGGACTAAAATGTTCTATGGCTCTGAAACATTTATTACTTAACATTACATGTTTTAATTTAAGGAAATACAGCTGCATTTTACTTATTTGTTATTATTATTTCAATTTGCATTTAGGCTAGTTTTAATATTCATCAGGAGAACTGAGGTATGAGCAAAGAGCGTAACAAAATATAGAGGTAACATCTAGTTAATATGTTACAAATTCATGGGGAGTCAGGAGGGTCAGCAGGCAGGAAGCTACTCTCAGCTGCACTATAAGGTACTACTGCTGTGTGTTACATATATTTTAATATCTGTGCCAGTAAAATTCAGTACCGTGGAACTGAGGGATATCACTAAAATCAGATGAATTCACACTTTGGAAACTATAAAGGTCAATGTAAGTATATTGTGTTTTTTTATTCCCTTGAGTTTCAAAAGTTTTCATTTTTGAATTTACTGTGATATGACTCCTGTCAATCTGTCTGCATATGCTTTGGGTCACCAATTATACATCTCTTAGGTCGTTTCTATTCCAAGTTGTGTCAGTTGTTTGCATGTCTTCGGAAAACAGAAGTGGCTCCCTATAATTTTAAATCTGTAAAAAAATTGTGTGTGTATTTTTATCAATATTATCTGACTTTGTTTGATACCTTCCAACACCAAATTTAGTAACATACCAGCCAAAGACATGATCATTTCATGACAATGAAAAGGATCCAATTTGATCTTAAGAGTCAGTATATTCATTTTCCCAAGTTCTTTCCATAGATTTCCCCAACTCAACAGCATCTGGGAAGTCCTCAATCCCATTTAATCTAAGCACCACAAAGTTCTGACGGCAGAGTGGTGAAATGTGAGACGATAAGGAAAAACTGTTCTTATTTCTAAGACCCTCTCAGAGTCAGGGCTTGGCTGTCATGGATCAGTGCACAGTCCCACCAAGGCATTTTATTGAAACTGAGTGGAGGTTACCCCCGATCTCCACTTCATGGCTCTTTTTTATTTGTTTTGTTTTGTTTCACATATGGTATAATTAACCCTCTGCACCATATTATTTTAAAATAACATCAGGAAGCCCATCTCCTGATAGTCAACATAAAACCTTTAAGCTTAAGAGATATCCAGAGCTCCCAAGTACAACA
Organism: Pteronura brasiliensis; assembly: GCA_004024605.1. Taxonomy (NCBI): domain Eukaryota; kingdom Metazoa; phylum Chordata; class Mammalia; order Carnivora; family Mustelidae; genus Pteronura; species Pteronura brasiliensis. Next base: position 6,921 of record PJEN01001180.1, read on the forward strand.
CAATTTTGTTTTAAATATTTATTGAATGTGTAAAGTATGCTACACAATGCAGAGATATGTATTCAGAGTCAGTGCATAACTGTGACCTTTTTCACTTTATTAATTAATAAACTCCCTGTCTGGAATTCAAGGCAACTACATCTCAGGCTAAATTCTACTGCAGAGTAAATAATATTAGAGCAAAGTGTCCTCAGCAGCCAAAGCACAGAATGGGGAAGCCAAGGGGCTTTATTCATTATATTTCAAGATGCAGAACTTCATGTGTCCAATTTGCATGAGGCAAATTCTACCATAATTCATATCCTTTTTGATTGAGTTTAATGAGTTCAAGTAAAAATTTCTGTCTCTGTTTTTGAAGGCATCAATCCCAGGGCGATCACATAATCACACTTACATCCTAATATATGTCAATGTGGACAAAATGACAACAAATGGTGCGTGGGAGCAAAAGGCAACTTGGGAGTCTCTCTCAATCATTGCTATCTGGTTGGCCCACAAAGTGCAGGTGGTTTTCCTGGATTCCAGACTTGTTCTTCTTCATTGACCTCATACCCTCCCTGTTACTCATGAAAACTGTCTGTGGCCACAGGCAGGGCCCTGAGAAATGGCCACAGGTGAGGGACAGGCAGGCAGATGAGGTGGGACCAGCAAAAGCATAGTCACAGAGCTGGGAGGAGAGCAGAAGGATGGCATTCAACAGATGGAGTAAGAAAACAATTCAGTGGACACACAGATTGTCACCAACCTGTGATGTTGTGTGTGTGGAGAGACTGAGCTGCATCTGGATAGGACTCAGTCATCTCTAGAATTCCATTTGTCAATATCCTAACATTACATTTATTATTTTGCCTCCTGCACTGAGAACACCTTCAAAGAAGTTGCGAAACTACATACACAGGTAGGGCCTGGATAGTGCACCTAACCCTGGCTGGCTTTCCAACAGCAGAGAGACCTGAGTGCAGCTAGAAATGGGCCCGGACATATCTGCGGAAGGCTGTTTGACTCAGTTCAGTGCTGGGCAGCAGAGAAATGCCACACGAACTGCATGGCACCCTGGGAAGGACACTAAGGTGGGGTCTAGTTCATGTCCATTGCTATATAACACTGACAAATAAAACAAACAAGATTTTATTTTATTTTATTTGGTCTCAGATGTAGAATTCAACAATTCATCAGTTGCATATAGCACCCAATTCTCATCACATTACATGTCATCCTTAATGTCCATCACGCAGCTACTCCATCCCCCCACCCACCTCCCCTCCAGCAACCCTCAGTTTCTTTCCTAGATTTAAGAGTCTCTCATGGTTTGTCTCCCTCTCTGATTTCTTCCCCATTCAGTTTTCCCTTTCTTCCCCCATGACCTCTGTGCTGATTCCTATATTCCACATATGAATAAAACCATATCATAATTGTCTTTCTCTGTTTGGTATTTTTCACTCTGCATAACACCCTCCAGTTCCATCCACGTTGATGTAAATTGTAAGCATTCATCCTTTCTGATGGCTGAGTAATATTCCGTTGTGTATATGAACCACATCTTCTTTATCCATTCATCTGTTGATGAACATCTCAGCTCTTCCACAGTTTGGCTATTGTGGACCATTGTTGCTACAAACCAGCTTTTAAAATGGCCATTGGCAAGTTTTCTCCAATGTGTGTCTGGTCAAGTAAAACCAAAGTGTGAGAAAATAAATTTATCTCCAAACCTGGAGATTCCTTTTCTAGATTCCAAACCCAAGATTTCAGATTCTTGCAAAACATGAAATTTATTAAAAAATACATTAAATATGCTGCCATTGTTCAAACCAAAAGATCCAGAAATTAGCTAAGACATAAAACTTGTGATTTATGGGGTGATGAAGTTAATTTCTAGAGGTAAGGAAGAATTGTCAGGCTAAACTAAACTGTCCTGTGTCACTGAATGTGCTTTGGAACAGGCATCTCGCCTTAGGACCCTGTGTATCCACAATTTTGTCCAGCTGGAAGGTGCCTTGTCTCACTGTAAATGGTTTTTCTCTTTGAATTTAAGAACCTTGCTAGTGAGAAATAGAGCAGAAAAGTTCTGTGTATGTATGAGCAGCTTCAGGGAAAATCCTAACCTCTGATTTGAATTAGCAACATCTTAATTATGTAAGCTACATAATTTCAATCCATAAATAGCTGTGAATTAAATATGAACAAGCCTGCAGCAGAGTCCACTGCAGCCTGGCATCTCACTGTGGCTGAGGCCTGAGATCCCCTCACGATGACGTCCGGGATGAGGACTGGTCTAAGCAGACTCAGCATTCAGATTTCTAGATGAAAAGCAGCCGATGTTCATGGTCATTTCATTTAAGAGTCTGTAATTTAGGTAAGTTTTTCCGTTTGACCAGATTGTGATTCTGTTGAAACATATAATCTAGAATAAAAATCTTCATATATGTATTACCTTTCTTGTAGGCGTGTTTTAAATAGTGGTTGAACAAGCCAACTTTTAAGCACAAACCCAGTTTCATTAGAAGTGACCAGAAGCTTCCAAAACCCTGTCCTTATAAACACAATGGAAGTAAACATCACCTTCAAAGGGCCGGTGCTGGGGAAAGTGATAGTGGTTGGTTCGTTATCTGCCACCCCCAATAGAATGAAAGTTGCCAGAGAGAAGGACGCTGGCAGTAAGTTCACCATCTTACTCATCAGTGTTCAACTGAACCACAAAATAGTAAAAATTCATAAATTTTACTGAGTTGGTAAATGAAATAAACAAATGAATGATTACAAAATGAGATATGCAAATTATACTGAACCTGAAAAGTGAAAAAAATCATTCACTGAAGAGAGAATTAGTATAAGTGGGGAGGGAGTGTGTGTAGCTCCAAGTCAAGGGAAATTAATGTGGGAGGACCAAATGCAGGGAAATGCTGGACAAACTTGCTGAACTGAAAGGAGGTCCCTGAAGCTGGCCTCCAGCGCCCCAAGCTGTATGCGCAACTAACACAGAGATGGGATGTTCCTGAGTTTCCTACTGTACTGCTGCACTACAGTACTTTGGACGCTGGACAGTCTACTTCTCATACCTAATGAGGATTTGCCCCTAGATCTTTCATAAGATGCTCTGTCCCTGGTCCCAAGAGAATGGTTCCAAAAGCTTCTACATACCATCCTATGACAAAGTTTTTTGCTATGTTATCTTTTAGCCAATAGGAAATGACCATGATAGACACAGGATTATACTTACTAAAAACGCCATCTGACACAATGCTCAATTATCTTCAATGACCCAAACTGAAACAGTCTTGTCAAGAAATGACTTACCTTATGAAAAGTGAAGAAGCAGTAGTGAGAAACTAAGTATTGTCTTTCTAATTACAGTGAACAAAGGATGAAAGAGACAGAGGGAAATTAAAATTTCCCATAGGAAGTGGAGAGGATGACAACGATAAGGGAGCTGTGTAGACTTGCCTATGTGAGGATGAAAGACCAAAAGCTTGACATTGAAACTGCATGTTTCAAAAGCAAAACACGGAATCAGAAGATGGCACGAAACTCCTCAGAGAGGAGGGAGCTCCTACCTGTGGCCAGATAGATGATGTGGACCAGCATGTCCCTGCCCTGTACCATGTCCACAGCCGTGTGGGAAAAGCGGCTGTTGTCCTCCATGAAAGTGGCACCAAGGTCACCGGCTATACCACCTCGTGCATCAGAATGAACTTCTGAATGTCCTGCAGGTTCCTCTCCATCAGGTTCATGTAGAGGCCTTGGTCCACCATGCCACACTGCAAGAAAAATCAGGCCACTATGGGATATTCATGGCTGATCCTGGCCACCAGGCCGGAGGGGACACAGAGACTGTATCACTGTCTCGTGCAAACACGGGTGTTTCTCCATTTCCCCCGAACTCCCCATCCTTGGGTCCCTCCCCTTCTAGATTTGAACTCATCACATTTGGGGAGTCTGTGACTCCATTATAAAAAGAAATGACCAGAAGTGAAAAAAATGTAGAGTGGAAGTTACTGCTGACTTTAATTTCAAGAGCATATGCATAAAAACTCGTCAGCATATTTTAAGTCACTTGGGAGCTGTCTGTCTAAATGCATATTATTATATCTGCCTGATAAATCAGGTGCCCAAATTGAAAATGCAGCAATCAAGAACATCATTTAGATTTATTACTTTCCTTATTGGAGCAATGGGCCTATAAGGCCATGAAGAGAGAATTATGCTAGTTTCATGTAGAGAGGATGTAATGTGGCAACATCATTCATATGCACTATAAAAAATCCATATTTCCCTTATTGTTTTATATTGTTATTCTAAATTATAAGAAATAATAAATGTCTAGAAATCTAAGAAATGTGCCAAATTTTGCAAAGTGGGAAGAAAAGGGACAGGGGAGAGAAAGAAAGGAAAGGAAGGAGAAAAAAGGGTGAAGGAAGAGAGAGAGACTTTTAAGGAGAGGGAAAACATAAGTAGGGAAGTGGAATCTAAAAGGGACAGAAAGATCTCAAAATTGCTGGGAATTTAATTTCTGAACTGTGTTGCAGAGAGGCTGGGAATGTATCGCATGTGATGAATTCTAGCAAGAAGGAACTAAAAAAGTATAGGAAAGAAGGTGAAACTTTCCCGAAGCAGAAGAGTGAGTCAGGAAACCATAAGCCTTTAAAAACTCATTTATAAACTCTAAATCCTGTAAAATAATGTCTGCTACTCATCAGAATTTCACATAGGTTGACTTGATAGGATTTACTTGTCTATAACAATATGAACTATCATTTATAACATGCTGTTCTAATTCTTGTTTTTAATAATGGATGAGAGGTCGAAAACCTCCAATGTGTTTTAAAGCAGAAATGCACGTGAAGTATTTGATACAATGGTCTACATGCTACAAAATAAGAGAAAAAACAAGAATTCTAGAATGTTGGAGCTAAATGAATTTTAACTTCCAGGTCCAATACCTGGTTCAATGACCAAACCTTCCTACAGCAGGCACCAGTCCCGTGAAGAGGCTTCATGAGGTCAGTGAAGGGTACTGCCCGGCCCCTGGGTCTGGCTGGTTGTCAAGCTGCAGATCATAACCAATCTGTCTCTACCAGTAATGGATGTGATAACGTGGTCTGGTTCTTTTAATCTAAAATTTATTTTGAGATCACTGTAGCATATGCAGTTCCGAGAAATGATACAGGGAGATTCCAAGTACCCTTTACCCAGTGGTAACATCTTGCCCGGTGAGGGTACAATATCACAACCAGAACGTTGACCTCAATCCATGCAGATCCAGAATGGTTGCATCACCAAATGGGCCCCTCCTGTTGACTTTGATATTGTCGCTCTTTTTTGTTTTAGCCATTCTGGTAGGTGTGAAGCGTCATCTCATGGTAACACTTACCTAATAGCGAAAGGTGTTGGATGGACATCTCTTCATGTGCTTCTTTGCCATTGGAATATCCTCTATGGCAAGATATCCCTTCATGTCTTTTGGACATTTGTGAATTTAACTTTTTTTTTGTTTTCGTGTTCTTTCTCTTTACTGTTGCATATTTGAATTTCCTTATATAGTCTAGATACTAGTCCTTAGTTAGATGCATGGTTTATAACTATTTTCTACCAGGATGTAGGTCCGTCTTTTTTCCATTCTTTTAACATTCTCTCTTTACTATTTTGGGAGTAGATGTTTTTAATTTTGATGATGTACAAATTTGTTGATTTTTCCTTTTAGGAATTGTTTTTAATGTCAAGTCTAAGAACTTTTTGCCTAGCCTTAGATCATGAAATTTTTCTCTTACATTATTTTTTTTAACTGAAAGTCTTATAGTTTCAGATGTGAAGGGTTTTGTTTGTTTGTTGGTTGGTTTTGTTGTTTTTGTCTATGCACAGAAAGTCACTTGAGCAGCATTTGTTGAAAAATATATCTTTTGTCTATTGAATTGCTGTGACATCTTTGTCAAAACTCAGTTCGGCAAATTGGGGCTTTTCATCTGGACAAGCTGGGATAGACCCATTTCTCCCTGCTCTTCACCGAAAACAACTATAGACCCTGGGAGAATGCAAGAGGCCTCCAGAGGAGAACTCTGCAAGGGGGCACAAGGATGAACTGACTTGGGGTGCCAGGATGTCTAACAACACTGCATCCAACAGAAGAAGGCAACTCAGGCCTGACATATGCTGACCTTGTCCCAGCAACAGAAGGTTGGCTCCTCCTCCAGTCGAATAGGAGTTTCCCTGACAACATCAGGTGAGCTGAGCGCCACTGCCAAGGGATGATAAGGATCCTCACCAACAGTAAGTGACCAGGGGAAGCTCTTTTTTCCTGCAAGTGAGATGTCTCTCCTCTGCTGAGAAATACTGAGGTGGGCATGCAGAAATAGCGAGAAGGACCTGGCCACAGTAAGTTGCCTGGTGGGGAAAGACTGACTCTACGGAGCTGAAACCCCAATCCCCCACCCAGAGACACTAGGACAGCCACAGTGCACCCATAAGGGCATCTTACAACAGTAACTACCCAACTTGAGAAACCCCTCCAATTCCCAGAGGTGGTGGTGGGGGTGGGGAATCTTCTATAGCAGGTATCCACCCAGGGAGATCTTTTGGTCCTACAGGTCTGAGACCCCTCTCCCCAGCAGAGAGATCTGGTCTGGCAACATACTTCTTGCTCTATCAGACCACACCAGCAGGGGCTTGGAGTGGGAATGAGGGGCTCAGGTGGCATTACATGCACCAAACAGATCAAAGTAACACCATTATTGCAATAAAAACCCAACTATGATTGGAACCACGGCCCTCAAAGTAGTGCAGGACCTGCATGCTAAACCTGAATGGAGTGACTAGATACTGAAATTCAAAATCTAGATAGGGGCACTTGGGGGACCCAGTCAGTGAAACATCTGACTCTTGATCTCAGCTCAGGTCTTGAGATCAGGGTCATGAGTTCAAGCCCTGGGTTGGGCTCCATGCTGAGTGTGAAGCCTACTTAAAAAAAAAAAAAAAAAAAAACCTTTTTAAAATCTATATAGTAAGAGAATTTCCTAACATAATAGGCAAAATGTCTAAGATACAATCAAAATTCACCTATCCTACCAGAATCAAGAAAATCACAACTAGAAGTGAAAAAAAAAATCAATCAGCTGACAGTAACACTACGATAAGTCACATGTTGGATTTATCCAACAAGCTTCTTAAAGCAGCCATCATACCAATTTTTCCAGTGTCTGCTACATGCTCTCTGGGAACAAATGAAAAGATAGAAAATCTCATCAATAAAATAAAAGTCATAAAAAAAGGACCAATTGGAAATTATAGAACTGAAAAATGCAATAATGGAAAAATTTTTTAAAAATCACTGGAGGGGTCAATAGTAAAATGGAGATAAGAGAGGATGAACTTGAGTCCAGATCGATAGAATTCATCTAATCTGAACAACAGAGAGAAAACAGGCTGAAAAAATAAGCCAACAGAAGCAGAGCCTCAGGGACTTGTGGGAAAATAACCAAAGACCTGCCATATTTATTCTCAGAACCTGGAAGGAAAGGGGAAATAGGGTAAGACTAAAAGAATATTTAAAGAAGTAATGGCTGAAAACTTTCCAAATATGGCAAAAGACATACAATCACAGATTCAAGAAGTTGAGATATTCCAAGCAGGAAAAATTCAAAGAAATCTACACCAAGACGTATCATAGTTATCTGAAAACCAAAGACAAAGGAAAGCTCTTGAAAGCAGCTGAAGCTTCTCCCCAAGGAGGGAGAAAGAGTTGACAAAATTGCTCAAAGCTTTGAGCAAACTCAAGGGAAATTTGGGAATTATATACACTTCCAGTTAAATTTTATTTTTAACATTGAAATAGAGCCAAAGAGCACCAGAAGCACACCGATGTAGTTGGGTTTGTTACTGGTTACAGCAAGGATGAGAGCTTACCAATGAGAGTGCTGAGTTTCTCAGGGAGAATGATTAAAATTATAGGGGCCTGGGTGCCTCAATTGGTTATGAAACTGTCTTTTGCTCAGGTAGTGATCCCAGGGTCCCGAGATCGAGCCCCACATAGGGCTCCCAGCTCAGCAGGGAGTCTGCTTCTCCCTTTGCCTGCCTGCCTGCTGCTCCCCCTGCTTGTGCTCTGTCTCTGTCTTTCTCTCTTTCACTCTGGCAAGTAAATTTTTGAAATCTTAAAAAAAAACAACTGACATTATAGTATTTGAATTTTCGTTAGGTAATTCGGGGTGAGATCTGAGGCTGCTATAGCCTGGCGGCCCTTGGGAAGCTGGAGTGGTTCTGTCATTAGATAAAGAAGTTAGAGTCACTCGTTTCGCAAGGAGGGTATTCTGTGATATTCTGCGGGTGGCCTGATGACAGTCTCAGCCACTTCAGGCTGCTCTAAGAGAACCAACCACAGACTGGATGGCATATGAACAATAGAAATTTATTTCTCTCAGTTCTGGAGCTTAGAACTGGAGCTTAGTTCTTGGCCTTCATGATCTTGAAGGCCAAGATCATGGTGCCAGGATGACCAGGATCTGGTAAGTCTGCTCACGTCTCTGTGTGTCCTCACGTGGTAGAAAGAGATTGCGCTAAGTTTTAGGGGTCTTTTCCAGGGCATGAAACCCATTCATGAGGACCCCAGTCTCACGACCTCATCGCCTCCCAAAGACTCACCTCCTTGAACCATCACACTGGGGGCTAGGATTTCGGCACATGAACTTGGGGGAGACACAAACGTTCAGTCCATACAGTGACTTTGTTTTTGTCTGTGCTTAGAGAAAATTATAAACAGCTTTGTTTTGTCTCATTTTCCCATAGCCTCAGAGTCAACCAGTTTTATATGAGATTGTTTATGTACAATATTGTATAGTAGAAGAATAACATGGCCTAGGTGTGAACACCTGGTTAGCTCCTAGATGTTAGGAGCTCGCTTGCTCTCTCTCTCTCTCTCTCTCCTCTCTCCTTTCCTCAAATGTTATTTGCATAACATTCTGTTAGATGGTATATACACTGACCCCATCCATGCCTTTCCAAACACAGTTGTCCCCTAGATTTATTTTTTTTTAATTCTAACAACTGGATTTGATGCTTATAATTTTTTTTTCTATTTCTAAGACATTCCGACTAATAAGCAAGTGACTGAATTTTACAGTGCTGTTAGGATAATTATAGCAAAACAACCTTTAGTATTCAGGATGACTGGAAAGGTACAGATAACAACTGTATCTACTAGAACACATTTTCAGGGATAATTAAGTGTGTGCTGGGGCAATTGAACTGGTCATACGCTCTGGTAGGTTAAAGTGAATTGTACCAATTGACATATAATTAATAGAGCAATTAAAACACATCAGATAGCAAAAAAAGCTGGTAATGTTAGAGTTATTAGTTACGAGTGCTCTCCTGAAGCCTGAACACAGAATGGAATTCACCATTGTGAGAAACCACACCATCTAACCTGCAGCTCTCATATCTAAAATAAGAAAGAAGGAAAGAAAGAAAGAGAGGAAGAAAGAAAGAGAGAGAGGGAGGGTGGAGGGAGGGAGGAAAGAAGGAAGAAAGAAGGAAGGGAGGAAGAAAGAAAGGAAAGAAAAAAAACATGATAAGCACAGACAGAGGACACAATTGTGCTAACAATATTCTAGCAGAGTCTGGATTTCTCTACAGTGGCAATTTCTCAGATAATCATGCCTGCGTGACAGTGGTGTGGTGACCATGTACTTATAGGGACTGGTTGAGGAATGGTAGAACGAATGGCTGTGGGAGAAGAATGTCCATGTGGAACTGAATCTCACTGCTCCAAGGGCTCTCAGGAAAGCACAGAAAAAGCAACGGGGCAGGAAGAGGCAAGAACCAAGACCCTGTTAAATAGGAATGTTGTTGGCGAGCATGGGACCTGGGTCTGGCTGCGCCATTTCGAGTCATGCCCACATGCCCTCTGTGTGCCTGTCACGTGTCTTTTGTTCACCATATAGACCCACCTCCCGCTCAGAGTTCTCACAGAGGTTTGTCCCGCATCATAAAGGCCTCCATCGATGGCTCCAGAACTCCCTCAACTTGCTTACATCCACAAAGTCCTTTGATGATATTGTAAAAGAAAATCGTGTTTTTGATAGAAATGCTCCTGTGTCCTACTAACCTACTTTTAGTACACAAGGGCCACTTTAATCATGGGGCCAAATGATGTTTGGGAACAGCTGTGCTGTCCCGTATTGTGGCCTTGTAGGACATGGACTGGCCTTGGGGTGTCCTCCTCCTGCAATGGAAAAACTCCATTTCTTAGAAAGCAGAGCTTCCTGAAATGAAGCCAGCAGCCCCTTATCCTTTTTCAAAGACACCAAAGAAAGGGAATCGTGTTGAAGCCCACCACGGCATTGCGAAGCCTTCAAATGAAAACTGTCTGCGCTGGCCTGCCCTTAGAGAGGCAGTCTGGTTGGAGACAGACGCGAGGGGCCTTAAATCTCACCACAAAGGATTTGAGGATGCAAATTGTTTTCCCTCGTTTCCTTAAATATTTAAAGTCTGTTTCTGGTTCAAACGCAATTTGCCGCAAATCTAATTTGTGTCCCTTCTGACTTAATCAGAGAAATCATAAAGCAGGCGTCCCCTAACTGATGATGAATGGAAGGGAATGAAAGCTGAAAGGACTTTGTAGGGGATTCTTATGCCGCACGTGAATAGATGTGCTAACGGAGCGAGGCTGGGCATAGGCACGAGACTCTGTTTCCAGGACGACTTCCCATGCTGTGTGTGCCTGGATGAACGTGCAGGGATGCAGATTTTGTCCCAGGAGCCTGGGTAGTACAGATACTTAGGAAGTCTACAGTTTCCTATAAACCTTCCTGTACAGAAAAGGAATGATATCTAATTTTTTTAAAAAAGATTTTATTTATTTATTTGACAGAGAGAGATCACAAGTAGGCGGGGAGGGGGGGGTGGAAGCAGGCTCCCTGCTGAGCAGAGAGCCTGATGCAGGGCTCAATCCTAGGACCCTGGGATCATGACCTGAGCCGAAGGCAGAGGCTTAAGCCACTGAGCCACCCAGGAGCCCCAGAAATTACACCTAATTTAAGGATTTTGTTTTTACAACTTTGCTTCCAAAATGGTCCTGTAAGAATAGGTCCCTGAGATTACTCTGAAAAGATCCAAAATTGACAGAAACACTTGGCACTGAGAAAAATTAATAACCACAAAAAGAGTGGGAGAGAGTCCAGCATGACTGGCTTCCGGTTACCTATGGAAGTTTCTTCACAACACGCTTCTGTGAATATTTTACAAAAACATTCTAGTTAGTATGACCTTGACCTGTGTTTCCTGATATTATTTTCAAAATTACAAGTGAGTGCTGTTTGTAATTTAACGTGCAGGATCAGGAACAGCAGCTCTCAGAAGTACAGGAAACATTTAAAAGTGAAAGATTAAGAAAAAATAATTTTTAAAACATTAACCTGAATTCAAAGATTCTGTAAGTACTTTTATACACATCAATAAGGTTAAAAGGTCTAAAGTTTTTGGAAAACTGAAGTTTACCTGAAAAAATAAATCAGACAGTGACATTTTTTGATTTCTATCAAATGCCATCTCCAGCATTCAACTGGAGAATAATCCATTTCATTGATTGGGCTTTGACAACCAGGAAAACTGGTTTTGAGAAACTAAGGGGTTGATGTTGACTGAGATAAAGAGAAAGGCAGGAGCCCCAGAGATAATCTCCCAAAATGCAGTGTTTTACAGTGTTTGCTAGAAAAAAAATACATTGTAACAATTTAGAGAAAATCTACTAAAACACCCAGGCCTGAACATTTTGTAAATAGAGTGAAAATATAATTGATGACCCAAACTAGAACAACTCTGAGCGGGAAATAGGATGCCATTATTATGCCAGAAGAATGAGATTTGTAAACAAGGACTTATTCTTCTCAGAATTACTCGTCAGACAATCAACATTCAACCATCTTGCTGAGCTGCTATGATAGTACATTTCCATGAAAGATGCTGAAGTTTTGTATAATGAGGACTATCTTATTTTGTAATTATTTGTGTGGACTTCATGTTTCATGCTAGAGTTTCCTGTGACTGAACGTGCCTGAGGCTGCCCCTTGGCCCTCACCATATTTTGCTGACCAAAGTAAGGCAGCTGGTAAACAGGAAGGGTTCATTAAACCATTCTAACTTGATTGTGCAAGTTTAAATTCAAATGTCTTGAGTGACTTCCCCTCACAAATACAGAGCTTTCATCTAAAGTCTGGGAGGGATTTCATGGTTCCTCAACATTCAGGCACTTAGTGCTTGATGAATGAGCAAAAGAGACAGACTATGACAGTATTTTTAAAGCACCAAAGAAATGGATCCCTGTGTGTCCTTTATCACGCGTATGTCCACATAAAAACTTTATTAAACTGCCCCAAGGTCTTCTGTTTTGGGTTTGACCATCCTGGTTCATTCGTCTTTTGGGCAAGCCTTTAGCAATCAAAGATTAAGACTGAACTTTTCCAGTTTCCACATGTCAGTGGCAAAATCTGGTGTGGGTCAGCCTTGTGACCCTCACCGGGTGTATGGGGAGAGACACTAGGGGAGGCTGTGATGTCAGTGTCTGCTAAACATAAGAGGAGGCCAGAGCAAGTGGAGAGGGAAGAATTGGAGAACTTCTGCAGCTCCGTCTGGATGGAAAGCCGAGAGCGCCGTGAGGCACAGACAGGTCCCTGTGTCCTGTCCCGGACCTGAGCTTGCTCGTCTGTCAATGGAGGACAAGCCTACCAGCCTGGAGAATTGGGCACAGGATGGCCGGTGAGGTGACAGAATAATGTCCAGCCTTCTCATACCCCATCCTTCCTCCTCTCTGTGCTGAATTCTGAGACTTTCCTTCACAAATATCCTTCATTCCCAAACCCCATTTATCTTTGCTTTGCTTGTTCCTCATCTTCCCTTTTCACCTATAAATTTCCAGGGTTAGTAAATGTCACTGGTCCAGGAAGAGCCTAGGACAGACAGTTAATACCTTCCGGTCCTGAGTTGTGTGGACTCTGCCAAAGGGACTCTCCCTGGCCCTGGGGACATAGCCCCCCAGAGACACCCCAGCTTGCCCACGACGGCTCGCTGGATGGCTGAGCAGTGTGTCGGCTCCCGGGGAGGGGTCCCAGGCTCCAGCAAGCACTCTCTCCACAATAATCAGAATCAATTTCTTGAGTTAAGCACAGATGGGATTTTCTTCTTCCAACTAAATTACCTTTAATTACTAGAAACTTAATGATTGTTATTTTTAAACCAGAGAGAGTCTATTTCATGCTTAGCTCACATTTTCAAAACATTTCAAACTGGGACAATTAAGTATACTTAAGAGTCTTCTTTATTACAAATAATAGCCCGTAAAATGACTTTGTTAAACTAAGAAGGGCTGTAGATAAGTAATAAGTAAGTGAATTTCATATAAGATCATTTAATATGAGGTCCTGGTCCTAAGAAAGAAGGAAACAGTGGAGTTCACTGTGACTACTGTGGTCAGAATAATCATGATTTTTCCACAAATAGAAGAAAAATTGGGAATCATTTAGCATAGGCCAAACTGAGATCCATGTTGAGACAGTGAAGAGTGTGAGACAGATTTTCTAAGTTCCCACTGACTTTTCAACCCACTGACAGGCCAGGAGCTCACTGGGATCTCAGGAGCTCAATTCTGAATTCTTATTTGGAAGAGCCATTCTTGCTTCTGTTTACTTGGAGGCATCTCTGCTTTGGGCATGATTCATTAAGCATTTACTTCTTTTTAGTAATCCTGCCTTACAGAATCATGTAAAGAGGGTTATTAGCTGATTCAGAGAGTAAGACATTGGATTAGTTTAGGTATGTCCTTTAGCATACATATTTGATTTTTTCTTTTTTTTTAATCTTATTTTATTTAGATTCAATTAACCAACATATAGTACATCATTAGTTTCAGAGGCAGAGTTCAGTAATTCATCAGTTGTATATAACACCTGGTGCTCATTACCTCACGTGCCCTCCTTAAGACCCATCATACATTTGATTTTAAAAGCAATTTTGGCAAAAAGAACAGATCTGATTTGGAGACTCAGATTTATCACCAAACACATCACTTGTGTTCACATTTCCCTTATTGATATATCTAGATGATTCCACTGCCCAAATAGATGATTTGAAAGCAGCTGAAAATACGGGTATGGGAGATGGAAAAAGTAAGATCTGTCCATTCTTGTCCCCTTGCCCCCTAATTTGCTTAAAATAGATCAACCTATTGTTTTCTTCTTGGTCATAAGTAATGGAAAATTTTCCCCTTCTTGTTTAACATTTTTAATATTTCTGCTAAATATCAAGATGGTTTGTTTTTCTCTTATTCATCCACAAGTTATTGATTAAGTCTGGACTATGTTTTAGGCTATGAGTAAGATGTTGGGCACTCAAATGAGTAGGATGTCACCATGAACCTAGAGTTTGTAAAACTGTTGTTCATTCATTCATTAAAGAAAAAAAATAGTATTTCTAGGGGTGCCTGGATGGCTTAGTGAGTTATATCTGCCTTCAGCTCAGGTCATGATCCCAAGGTGTTGGGATTGATCCCATGTTGGGCTCCCTGCTCTGCGGGGAGCCTGTTCCTCCCTCTCCGTCTGCCTCCTCCCCCCTCCTCATGCCTCGTCTCTCTCTCCCTCAAATAAATAAATAAAATCTCAAAAAAAAAAAAATAAGGAAAGAAAGAAACTAACTTCAAGGCAAAAAAAGCAGTCAATGATGTCAAAAACCTTCCAAGAAGCCAATTACAATAAGGGCTGAAAAGTCATTCCTTGAGTTTAGTCATTTGACACCACTGGTATAGGGAGGATTGCTTCAGTCAAGGGATAGGGGTCAGAACTCAAAAAAGTGGATGGGGGGCGCTGGGTGGCTCAGTGGGTTAAAGCCTCTGCCTTTGGCTCAGGTCATGATCCCAGGATCCTGGGATCGAGCCCCGCATCGGGCTCTCTGCTCGGCAGGGAGCCTGCCTCCCCCTCTCTCTGTGCCTGCCTCTCTGCCTACTTGTGATTTCTGTCTGTCAAATAAATAAATAAAATCTTAAAAAAAAAAAAGTGGATGGGCAGCAACTGAGACATTAGTAAGTTGTTAAAAATAATAAATTAAGATTAATTGCACTCAAGAAACTTAGCTGTGAACAGCAGATGAGTGATGGAGGAAAGTACTCATTCCCCTCTCCTGAGGTTCTTACAGAAAAGAGAAAATATTTATTCTCTCACCAGGAGGGACCACAGGGAAAAATCTGAAGGTCCCACCATTTCTCACACCACTCCACGAACCATCTGTCTCCAAGCAGCAGCGCAACGAGCAATACATATTTGATCTTCCTCTGTCAGACTCTCGTGTCTTGGCTGAAATTGGTCTGAATCTTGGTCAGAACTGGGTGAAAATTCATGAAGAGAATGAGTTTTTATTTACTGGCTTCACCAAAGCAAGGACACAGGTGAGTTGCTGTCAGCTTGTTTCTCTTTGTTGCATCACTTAAGGAAAAATGGATCTGAGCACATTTTTAAACGAATTGGTAGGAAGCAGCTATTAGAGAGGAAGTCATTCCAGCTGCAGGAGCCAGAGCTGACCAGAGCAACACCGTGCCTGAGGAGGAGAGGACACAGAGAAAAGATCCACCAGGGGCCAAGGGCATTTCCTCATCTGCCCTGGGAGGAAAAAACACCCAGCCCACAGAGGAAGGCAGGTGTTTCTGTTGGCTAGTGGGAACCTGGAGGGTCTAAAGGTCTCTAAGGTAAGGAATACCAAGAATTGTGGGACAGATTGTAGAATTATAGGAGATGCACATAATTATGGGAAGAAGAGGCTTGTGGGAGCAGTGGAGGTATGTGGGCTAGCTAGAGCAGCTGGAAATTAAAGAGGCTGAGGATAGAAGAGGGGGATTTAATTCCTACCCCAACTTTCTTAACTTCTCTATGCTTCCCCATGCAGGTAACAAGTCTTTATACAGCAGAACCTGGAAGCCACGATCCTCCATGGCCTATCCAAAATGCCTATCCTGTTTTTCCTGTGGGGCTGATCAAGCCCTGATTTTTCAGATATCTCCCCCTCCATCACATGACTCTGGGGGAAATTCAGGTTTAAGTGAATGATGAAGATTCCCTTCCTTTTTTCAAGGATCAGCTTGTGGTGCTGCTGGCCAAGGAGATGTACAGTATGGTCTGCTGGGTAAGGGTGCTGAGGAAGTTTTCTTCATGAAAAAAGAGACCCACAGAGGTAAGAGTTCCTCTGGATTTTACAGATATGATACCCGATTTTGCATAACCATGTTGTGTCCATTTGGGTATCTAGTCCAAGGACCAAGCTGAAGATGGCGGGATGGAAACTGGGAAGCACGTGGGGTTGTTTCCTCTTGAGGTAGTAAATGAAAGGCCATTGTAAACTTCCAGGTATGTGAAATAATAATTATGCTCTTATTGTTTAAGCCATTTTACACCAAAAGCATTTTAACTGATGTGACAGTAGCTGCAAATTTCATTCAAAGTGTTGCTTATTTTACTTCCCTGAGATCTAATAAAGAACAAAAGAGGGACATAAACAGATGCTAGAAATCCTGACACAACATTAAATATCATACTTCAAAGCATTATAGGTAGTACACATGGGTATACAAGAGTATATGTAGTATGCATGTAGTATATAAGGGATTAAAGCATGAAACCTGTCTAGAAAAACCAGTACTTAAATCGATGATTGATTAACATTTAAGGTTTAATCCCCTATAACTTCCCATGTCTTCTGTGATGTTGGAAATACAGTTTGTATTCCTTATGCAAAAGAGCCACGTGGTACCTTTACATATGTAAGGTCTCCGTATTAAATATGTAACATTTTAATTTCTTAAGTTTTTTTCTTTAGAAATTTGAAAATCTGATAAAAAATAAATTAATTAATTTTTTAAAAAAAGAAATTTGAAAATTTGAAAATCTGCCTCTAAGCACTAAGGAATGGGCATCAGAGAAAACTAAGATGGGTAACTGGAAATGCCTTACCATCGAGCCACTGGGAGCACAGCGCAGAAGGGAGAGAAGGTATCCAGACTTCAGGAAAGAGTGAGAGCCTGTCCCCAGGAATGTCTGCAAAGCACGGAGCTCCCTGCTCAACAGGAAGAAAGCCGTGGCCCATAGGGGGAATCTCAGTCAGGTTACTCAACTGCAGAATAGAGGGTTCTCCTTGGAAAGTCAGTTCTCCTTGGAAACCCCTTTAACGATGCTGATGGTTTACAGGCATGAGCATCTTAGTTTAAGTATTTGCAACAAGCTCTCCACAGATCATGAAATAAATGAGAGACACTTTGTACTCTAACTTTGACAGCAGTAACAGTGTATAGTCCTGGATAAACAATGAGCCCCAATGAGCAAGCTCGCGGGTGTGTGTGCGTGCATGTGTGTGTGTGTGTGTGTGTCTTTTTGCCGTCACTGAAATCCAGGCCATTAAGCCACACAGCATTTACAAAACATGAAGTCAATGCCATCTATGTGAATAATATTATTATATATTTTTATTATAAATGCATAAATGATAATTATAGGTTTTTCTTCTTAAATAAGCTGAATTAAATATTAACAGAAATTGGGACAGCTGGTGGCTCAGTCAATTAAGCGTCTGCCTTTGGCTCAAGTCATGATCCGAGGGTCCTGGAAGCGAGTCCCACATCGGGCTCCTGCTCAGCAGGGAGCCTGCTTTTCCCTCTCCCGGCTGCTCCCCTGCTTGTGCCCACCTCACCCCTTGACAAATAAATAATAATAAAAATAAAATCTTTAAATATTAAACAAATTAAGACCAAAATAAAGGATTGGTATAGATCATCTTCTTTTAGATCTCAAATACAGCAAATAGCCCCAAATGACGTGTTATGCAGAAGTATATGGGATATTTAGCACCAGGAGCATAAATAGTTCAGGCAGACATTCCGGTATCATGTAGATATTTGTTGTGAATTCAGCATCTCAAATGCAACCTGTCACTGAGCTTGAAAAACTCTTTTTCAGGGCGGGGCGGAGGGGGGTGATCTTTACTACTTCCATCACCAATAGGTAATATGGCACTGTGGTTAGAACTGAAAACTTCAGAAAAAAACTCTTTGAGTCCAGGCCTTGGATCTACCACTATGGCCTGTGTTACTGAAACAACTTACTTCCCTGTGCTTCTGTGTGTTTCTTTTGTAAAATGGGCTAATGGCATTATCTGTGAGGCAATACACTTAACGCATTTACAACTGTGCTCGGAAAATAATGAATGTCCCATAAGAGTTAGCTATTAGCATAATTACTTATTTCTAATAATGAAATATTAACTTGAAAATAATGAACAGAAAACAGTAGTTAATAACTAATAGTTGAGATTAGTTGAATAACCAGGAATTTTACAATATTTCTTTATTATGTTCATTTTTTAAATTAATTATTACTATTAAGTTACTTTTCTAAAGCTGCTATAACGAAGTACCACAAACTGAGTGGCTTAAACAGATGAAATTTATTGTCTCATAGTTCTGGAAGCTGGGATTCCAAGATCAAGTTGTGGCAAGGGTTGGTTTCTTCTGAAATCTGTGAGGAAGAGTCTGTTCCCTTATTTTCTCCTGGCTTCTGGTAGTTTGTCAACAATCTGTGGTATTCCTTGGCTTATGGAAGCATCATTCTGATTTCTGCCTTCAACCTTTTTTTTTTTTTCCTTCTTTTTTTTTTTTTTTTTTTTTTTTTTTTTTTTTTTTTTTTTTTTTTTTTTTTTTTTTTTTTTTTTTTTTTTTTTTTTTTTTTTTTTCTGAGAGAGAGCATGAGCAGGGCAGAGGGAGAAAGAGAATCTCAAGCAGGCTCCACGCTCAATCTTAGGACCTGGAGCTCACAACCCGAGTTGAAATCAAGAGTTGGTTCCTTTACTAACTGAGCCACCCAGGCACCCCTGATCTCTGCCTTCGTCTTAGCATGGAGTTCCCCTGAATGCATGTCTGTCTCCAAGTTCCCACCTTTATGAGGGACTAATCTCCAAGTAAGGTCATATTCTGAGGTGCTCTGGGTTAGGACTTCAACATACAGATTTTGACAGGACACAATTTAAACTGTAACAACTAGGATTTTGTACAATTTCATTTTTGCTATGATAACTATAGTAACTTATTTTTCCAATATGTGTACCCTCATATCAATTTATTTGTTATTCATAGGCAGCTTATCCAATTTGAAAACATTTTTTTTTCTTTTGAACTTGGCTGTTCGCTACATTAATACTTATTCGTACTTTACTTACCAAGTAAGTAAAATAGGAGAAAATCAGCCCACTTTAGGGCCAATTGATTCTTTAGTAAACAGATTGAAAATTGCTAGTAAAAACTGAATTTGAAAATCAGGTCTAAACATAATTATTCATGCCAATGTTGGTTAGAAGATTATTAATATCCAGCCTTAATTATAAATTATGAAATATTTATTCAAGTTGACAAGCATTTCTTAAATTAAGCAGCAACACTTTTGTGCACAGATACATTGTGATTTTTTTAAACTGCTTTTTGGTTTATCCTTGAAAATGTCAATGTTCTGCAAAGAAATAGAACCAATAGAATGTGTACATAATGGGATATATTTTTAAAGAATTCATTTCTACAATTGTAGGAGCTGGCAAACACAAAATCTGCCCAGCAGACTAGCATTCTGCAGACTCCCAGAAGTGTTTGATGTTGCCATCTTAAATTCAAAGGCAGAATTCCCTTTTCCTTGGGGACCTCAATCTTTCTCTCTTAAGACCTTCAACTGATTGAATAAGGCCCACCACTTGTGATTGTTAATATTTTATTTAAACTCTATTAATTTAAATCTTATTGTCATCTAAAAAAATACTTTCACAATGATATCTAGACTGGTGTTTGACCAAAAACTTGTTATGATGACCTAGCCATGTTAACACATGAAGTCAACCGTCATAGTCCTGTGTTAAGTTCTGTATGACCCAAGATAAAGACATACTGGGTGGTTCATATGGACAGGAGTAAAAGGTTGGTTTCACAGGTTAATAAGTGATCACCATCCACCAAAAACGTCCATATCTAGTTTTGATATTCTTCCCCCAAGACAGAAACAGGATATAACAGTGTGTATTCAGAAGAAACAAAGGAAATTAGTTAATAAATGTATTCATTTATTAATTAATAAATTAAAATTTATTAATATGATAGTATTTGACCATTAAATCATGTCATATTGTAGCTTGGGGGAAAAAGTAACTGTTCACTGATCTGTCACTGTATCTCCAGTAAAGTGCTTCCATTAAATTTGACCAATGGACAACATGGAGACAATACTTAAGTTCCATTTAATTCTCAATGTCTGTCTCCAATTTTGATGAATGCAGGTTAATAGTTATCAGCCTAATTTATTTACAAGCCTAAATTATCTTTATAAAAGAGGTGCACAACTTCTAGACTAAATATTGCTTTAATACCAGGAAGGAAGAGATCACATCTAGCCTCATGTCCTGGAACGAGCCTGCATGCGTTGAATCACGTGCTCCAGCCATGGCAAACCACTCTCGGTTGCCAAATGAGTCCCGCTGAATGCGGCCTGATGTATTCTCCTCTCATACCCATCATTTCTCCTCCTTCCAAAATTCAGATCACAAATCACTCATTAGCTGTTTTCTGAGTCCCCCGGCGTCCTAAATTCTTCTTACTACCATAATGTTTTGCATAAACCTCAGGATGAGTGCGCACATTGCATTAAACTGTAACCAAATGTTCAGTTATCTACCTTTTGTTGGGTTGTGCTGTTTCAACTTGGCTAAGCTTGTGCGTATCCCAGAGTCCTGTTATGTGAGTAGCTCTGATGATGTATCTTGGAATAAAGGGTATTAAAAGCAGTTTGTTATCAGCTGGTAAGATCAACAAAACTGTATTAACTCTCCAGCCCTATGTAATAATCTAGTTCACGGGGATCTTGGTAGCCTCTATATCCCACAACACATTTATGTGGACCCTCTACATTGATGGTACCATGCTGACCTGATCCAGTGAGTAAAGAGTAGCAAATGTTCTAGATACTTTGTCTAAACACAATATGCCAGAATGAGAAATGGATACCCTCAAAACACAAGGCCCTACCACTTTGGTAAAACATCTGGAGATTCGATGCTCTGTGGGTATGTTGAAATTATCTCTTCCAAAGTGAAGGCCTTTTGGATTTGTAGTGTGTGACTCTGACTTTTTTAAAAAGAAACATAAAGGTTATCAGTTTTGAATGAGGACCAGATCAGAATATTATTCTGCAATAGGTCTGGGCTGCCGTATAAATTGATCTGCCACTGGGGCTTTATGTCCCAGTAGATCCAAAAGTGCCTGAAGTGTTTACGACAGATAGAAACGCTATGCAGATCCTCTGGCGAGACTCTGCAGAATCACATTGCAGAAGTTTAGGGTTTTGCAGCAAAGCTTTCTCATCCTCTGCAGAAGTGTCATGTGAGCTCTGGCTGGACTCCAGCAGGGACACAGTCTGACCACGCACCTCACTGTAACTGTCCCACCTGCTCTGCCCTTCAAGACCTGGAGGTACCGGAGGCACCGTGGAAGAAAGCTGGGTGTGTGAGGCAGCAAGCTACCATCAAGCTCAAGTTTTAGATATGACATTTGGCTCAACAGGACCTGAAGGTAAAAGACAAGGGACTCGCTTGGCTTCTCCTATGGCACTGTCTCCTCTTTCAACAAACCTCATGTGGCCACACGGGAACTTCCTTGTGACTTGCTGATGAAGGAAGAAAAAACTCAAGGCTAGTTTATAGATAGCTCTGCACAGTATGCTGGCATCCCCTGAACGTGGACAGCTACAGTGTGACATCCCCACTCTGGGGGACCCTTTCACAGCCCCACTTTCAGAGCCAGTAAGTAGTATGACCAAGGGAAACCCTTTCAGTGGGTAGACTGTCCAACAATGCCCTAGGCATTTATTTTCCCTGGAGGGGGAAAGGTTATCAGAGGTATACATCCACACTGACTCATAAGCTATAGCTAACAGGTTGGCTGGCTGATCATGAACTTAAAGGGAATGGATTGGAAAATGGGTGACAAAGAGGCCTCAGGAAGAGATGTGTGGCTAGATTTCTCTGAATGCTCATAGTACAGAGATATTTTCGTCCAACTGTAAATACTAGAAAGAAATGGAGGAGGATAGGATAGAGTAGAGAAAAAGTTCATATCTTTTTAGGCTTTGGGAAACAGTCACAGATGCTTTTAAAAACTTAGTTACACTGAACTTCTATCCAGAAACACACACACACACACACACAGAGTCAATACTGTATGATTTCTAGAGGCTCATGAACCTTCTAATTTAACTGTTTTCTACAAACCTCTTTGACTCAAGGTCAAGAAAATCTTTTAAATAATACAGATCTGTGAACATCTAGAAACCAACTATACAAGACTTCAAAAGGAAGTTAGAATCCTTTGGGGCTTAGCCCAAGTAAGAAGCACAATTAACTGGGTACCTAAACTATCAGAATCTCTTTTGTCTGTTTCCCGCCCAGTGTCTTTTGATCTCTGCCTTGCTATTTAAATAAAGAACTACAAAAATTTTGTAAATAATCTTAGAGATCATCTAACATAACTTCCCTTGCCCCAAGTTTTAGTGATGAAAAACCAAACCCAAAAGACAAGGTGAAGTACAATTATGACATAACAGAAAATCAGACATAAAAATAAAAATTGTAACTAATATTTCCACGGTACTTACTTTCTTTGTGCCTGAACTTTTTTTCTAAGTCTCTTATCTATATTAAATCATTTAATTCTGGCACAACCATACCACCACCTCCAAGGAAACTAAGGCTTGAGAGGGAAATTAGCTTGTCCTCACTCACATGGTTGGCATGTAATCAAAGTTCTTGATAGAGTCTGACATAAATAGGAGGTAAGTGCACAATCAATAACAGGGTCCTCTACCCCCTTTCTTGTTCTTTCTCAATAGAACTATTTGATGGCAGAGGGCCTAGACCTCCATTTTCCTAACTCCAGAGGCTTTCGTACCCACAAACTCTTACTCTTGCCGTCCTTGCCTTCTCCTCCCATCCTTCAACCTGACCAGCATTAGACAATAAAGCATCTATATTTGACTAAATACAAGTAACTTTTTTTTTTTTACTTAAAAATCAGAAGCTTCCCTTGAGTCCATACCACTAAGAGCAGCTCACTTGAACTAAGTTCCTTTTTACATCTTTGTAATTTTTATCCCAACTTCAAATTATTAGAAAAATTCTTTTGATACTAGTTAAAATAATTTTCTGCACATTTCAATGGTAATGTTAATTTATATATTTTAATGAATTTATATTTATTTATTTTGAAGATTTTTTTTATTTATTTGAGAGCAAGAGAGAGAGAGCGCATAAGTGGGAGGAGAGGGAGAAGCATGCTCCCTGCCACGCAGGGAGGCTGACACAGGGATCAATCTTAGGACCCTAGGATCATGACCTGAGCCAAAGGCAGATGCTTAACCCACTGAGCCACTAAGGTGCCCCAATAAATTTATATTTATATAAAATCTCAAATTATTATAGTCTATTTTTATTTCTCACCATACACCCCCTTTCACTGAGATCCAGCCACCGGACATATGTAGGTGTTCTTGAATTGATATGAAAAAATAAAGGAATCCTCTCAAAGAGAACAAAGCAACATTGTCTCTATCATCAGAGATCCTAACATCTGTTATTATGGTTACTATCAAACCCTCATCCCTAAAAGAACACTGCAACTCTTCAGCCAGGTCACGAAAGAGCCTGGGCTTCCAGAAATGTCAGCTTCCCTTTTCCATCAAACGGTTTAGCTTTCTTAACCACTGTCTTACCATCCAAGTTCTCTGCCTCTTTGTGACCTCTTCTTTAGATCATTACGGAAAAGAGGCAAAACAAGTACTCTTGGAAAGGCTTCCTAGGCTCTAAAACATCAAAATTCCATATGTTTCTCTGCTCTTTGAAGTTAAAACCAGCTGACCTTGAAACTAATGAAGAAAACAATATGTTTACCATAAAGCCAAATAGATGACATTTGATCAGCAAACATGAGTTCAGGAATTTCAATAGTATTCTGGGCAGAAAACAATCAAAATGAGGGAATAAGGTATTTTCTAGTTTTCTAAAAAAGTATGGGTCTTGGTAGAAAGTAATTTAAGCAAGTAGCAAGTTAAATTATTTCTAACTACTGATTCACTCAGAAACCTGGCTGGGTGAAAGTTTTTGTGTGGCAAGTAGGAGAAATAACTTTTTGCTATCGCATCCAAAATGGGCTTTTGAGGGACTCCATTTTCTACTGATGGACACAAAATATAGCTATAGGTTGCCCTAAGACTTCTTTAAGCAAATGTGATTGTGCCCAAGTATCTGAACATCTCAGAAACTTTATCTAGCTCTTCATTAGAAAATATAAAGGATGCATTTTATAGCACATTTACACACGTTTATAATCAGAGGTAGTGTCTGATCAAGAAGCATCAGACACTCACTGTGGCCTGGTAAACGTCGGACTCAGAAACTATCAACCAAGAGATGTTGCTCATCTTATTTCTAAAAAATGGACTGTATATCTACTTTTTCATCCCAGAAAGGTCTATAAAATGACATAATACCCTTTGTGATAAACTCTTCCAGTTATTTTCATTCCCAATTTCTCATTCTTGCATTCCCAGTGCTGCACTATTAGACTTTGGGAGTTGAATCATACTTTCTCCATGAATTCTTTTAAGTCAGTTTCAGCATTCTTGCATCAGGCTTACTGACAACTCACTTTAGGGATCCACAAGCAATAGAGTCAGGGCTTACAAAGCAGTCACCAGAGCAGTATTCAAGTCTTTAGGATTCAAAATGAGATTATAAACATGAAAGATGTTATTCTCTAGAATGCCTTTTTCTGCCATTTCCAAAATTTATAACAAAACTTCAGCTGCAGAATATCAGGCAGTTCCTCTGACAAAATGATTTTTTTAAAGTCTACTGTAAAACACGGATTCATCTACGTGTTTATTCTCTGGTTCGCTCTATCCCAGTGGTGTACTTGCAAAAACAGTAGCTCACCACCTAGATGAGCTCAATTCCATTTCCTGCCGTCGAACTGTAAACAGCAGGAATGAAAAATTTGAGACTGAAAGCTGTCGGGTGTAGAGAAAAGAACCAGAGCAGAGCTGTTTTCTGCGAACATGATTCATAAGTTGATTTTTCAGAGTAGAAAGAGGTCGGCATGTGGCAGCCCCAGATAAACTGAAAAGATTCCTCGACAGCTTGTTCTCATTTTCCCTTGAACAGTACCTGGGGAAGAAAAGAATACCATACGGTTAAATACTGGAAAAGACTCTAATTTGAGAATATGTGTCACTCAACAAAAATTATCCGTGTTTATGAAATAAGGGTCTGTATCTAAAAAATCAGCAGAGTCGGCACTAAATTCTAAGCACCAGGACAGGACACCAGGGACTTCGAGACCGACATCCCGAAACCTAGAAAGATGACTGGTACCTAACAATGATGCTAACTTTTGAACACGCCCCAGGCCCCATGCACAGGTCCGCGTGGCCCACGGACTGCCAACCCTGCACCCCCGAGGGTGTCACGTTCCACGGGACAACCGGAGCACGAGGGGACGAGGTCTGGCCACCCCATGGGTAGCACGGTCAAATTTCGGGCCGGTCAAGGCAGGGGTGGCGCTCTGAGGCGCTCTAGGAATCAGTTGCCCCCAAGAAGAAGGTCGGCCTCTGTGACCAGGAAGAGAGAAGGGAAAGGGGGACCGCGCGGGAGGAAGAGGCGGGAGCCCTTCCCGCCCGAAGCTCCCGACCCGGGGCCGAGGACGAAAAGGCGACAGTTCCACGGGAAGGGGGCACCTCCCACTCCACAGCCCGACACCCAAGGGCCCCTGAGCTCGAGCCCCGGGGCCCAAGGAGGCGTCGCCGCACCGGAGGCCGCAGCCAGTCCCCGAGCCCCGAAGTCCGACAGCCGCCTTCCCCGGAAGTCTGCGCGTCCCGCGGCCGCCCAGGCACCGCCCACACGCGGAGCGCGCTGTGATTGGCTCCAGCTCCCCGCTGTATAACGGGCCCGGGTTCTTATTGGTCCCAGGCGCCCAGCGGGCGTCCCGCGAGACTGTGCGCAGGCGCGACAGCGGGGTCCTTCGGTCCCCACGCTTGCGGGGGGCGGGTCTCGGGCAGAGCGCCCGTCGGTGGGGACAGGTGGTCGCAGTTGTGCGGACTAGGGTCCGCTCGGCTGCGGCCCAGGGTGGGCGAGACCACCAGCCTCCGCGCCGCCCCGCGTCCCTCCCCCAGGCGCGCGGGTGGGATGCGGGTTGGGCCGGAGGCTGGGTCTTGGGCCTCCCGTCGCCCCCAGGGAGCGGGTCGGGCCCCGCGGCGGCGTTGGCACGGGGGGAGTCGTCCCCGCAGGTTCCTGTGGGCGCCTCCGTGGGCGTCTGGGTCCCGAACACTTCCCTAGACTGGGGGGCGAGGGGACCCAAGGAGGCGTCGGAAAAGGGTGCGGCCTCGGGGGTCACGCGGGGTGCTGCTCCCCGGCTTCTCCGCCTGCGGGTGCCGGGGATCCGCCTCTGAGAAACGGGGTCACAGACCTTTGTAAGGTGGTGGTGGGCCTGTGGGGTTCCTCCTCCTCGGGAGGGCAGGGAAGTGATACTAGTCCTCAGCTGGGGAAGTTTCCAGTACCGGAGTTTCACCGCAGCCGGTAGTCACCGTGTCCTGCCCTTTCTGGGTTGCCATTTGAGCGGGAAAGTGTCGCCTCATTTAGCAAATACTGTCTGGGGCTGTTCTCCAGGTGCGGCTCTGAGGCCTAGAAGCAACTGAATTACGTGTATTTAGTGATTTTTTGTATTTTATGTTAACGTGATTATTTCACAAATTACTTTCTTTAAGGCTTAATTTGCTTACTAGTCAGGTGTGATTGTCTCGAGGAGCATAAACTTAGTTTTAACTCAGCCCAAAAGCCTAAATTACGTTTTGAGTTTCAGTTTAAGTCCTTCTTAACCCACTTTCCTGACAGTTTCCCTGGAAATAGACACTGTGATGAGTATGAGATTTTATGAGTTTTATTTTGCTCTTGATAACCTGTGGAAAAGCAGAATCATCAGAGCGTGTTTGAAATGGTTTTCAGCGGTAATGGACTCACTCTCGAAGAGTATAAGCGAGTTCACCTGTGTGTTATGATTACCTTGCTCCGCATTAGAATGGAAGATCCATCAAGAAACCTACACATTTTAATTGATTTTTTTTTTCTTTCTCAAAAAGAGGAACAACAAAAAAGTCCATTTTGTGAGTACTGTGTTTCAGTTACTGTCCAAATGCATTTATCAGATAGATCCTAGTACACCCACTTTAAAGATGAGCCCTCGGAAACCAGGCCAGTTTGGTAGTGTGCTCAGTTAAACGTCTCATAAATCGCACTTTCCGGGATTCGAACCCAGAGTCTGACTCTAGATTCTGACTTTGAGTAGCACTATTTCTGGATTAGGGATTAATTTCTCTATTAACCCTGTTTAATGGTTAATGTTCTCTCTATATTTTAAGTACATTCAGAGTTAACTCCAGTCGGAAGGCTCATTCAGTGTATCTCCAGCAAAGCAGGGACAGATACACCCTTTCTAGAATTTTTGTGCTGGAGTATGTCTTACCTGTCTGCTTTTGTAAGCTAAGGGGCATTTTCCTATTTAACACATGGATGCACTGTATAATCTTGGAGGGGCCAGAAGCATCTCAGAGAAAGGATCTAGTGTTTTTATTATTGAAACAATTTTTATTTGCATTTTTGTGTGGATCTTGCTGCAGTCTTAAAGATTTGAGGGACTTGATGTCTTGCAAGTCTGTTTTTGTGTAGTCATCTTTTTAAAAAGCTTTAAAAAATTTTTTTCATTGCTATGTAGCTTCTAGCATGCAAAGTCTCCTGACACGCTATGACAATTTTTTAAAAAATTTCCTTTAAGGAATGGCCCCTTGTGGCCTTGTGTTTATGTCTTTTTGTTTCTCCATCTTTGGAACACCTCACCTAGCTCAGGGTAAAATCTGGATATGTGCTCACACAAACGCCTTCATCTGAGGACTTCTCTTAATCAGGGCAACTCACCAAAATCTTCATGGGACCCTTTTAGGTTATACATGTCTAAACCTTACCTTCCTAGAGAGTCTGATTCAGTAAGTACCTTTACTGAGGGACCCAAGCCGCTTGCATGATTTTGGTAAGGATTTGGGTTTGAGGACCAGTGGTGTAATTTGTGCAGGGAATTTGCCTCATGCTCTTTCTCTTTTTTTGTGTGTGACTTTGAATCCATGCTTAATTTTGCAAGTCATGTAAAGTAATTATTAACAAGCTATTTGGCTCAGGAGAGTTCACTGGAGTGGGACCTAAGATTGCTTATGAATGGATAAGTTTATTACCAAAGGAGCTAGTGGGAAAATACCCTGAAGGGCAGAGAGGGCAGTAGTAAACCTGTACGTGGGCTACCGTGGTGTTCCGTTGGCCTCTATGCTGTCAGCCAGTCAAACCTCTGCAGAAGTTACTGCCCTCAGGCCCATAGAACCTCCAACAGTTTCCTGCTCTTTGTTGAGCTGTTTGTCTTCAGACTTTCTCGTTGTACTATTTCAGACATTTCCAGCTACAAAGACTCGCAGAAGCTTGTATACCAAAAAATGATCTGCGAGCCACTAGCTCACCTGTAGTACTTCAAAACTCAGCCCATCAAAACTCCTACAGCATGGAGGCCAGGAGAAAAATGACTCAGTGGGGGACAGTGGCCTGCTGGGTTGAATGCAGCCAAGATTTTGGATTTGGCAACTTGAAGGCACTGGTGACCTTGGGAAGGCCAGTTTTAGTGGAAGAGGGGTAAATGTCAGGGGGCTGGGAGAAGGTGAATTATACAAAAAGCTTTTCAGAGCACTTTGCTAAGAGGTGCCAGGTTAAAATCAAATCAATTTCTTCATTGCATACAAAATGCCCAATACTGTTAGGATGTTGTGGGATACAAGGATACACGTGATATGTGCCCTACTCCCGGGGAGGAAGGTCACAAAAACACAACAGGGTTTTTAAGGGGCTGCTGGAGCACACAGTAGGGGCCCCATCACCCTGTCTTGTCAGTTAAATAGGGTGAAGACATGTAAAACCACTAAGAAAACGGCCACGCATTGGGGCACTTGGTTGGCTAAATGAAACATCTGACTCTTGATTCCCGCTCAGGTTATGATCTCAGGGTCATGAGATCAAACCCCATATTGTGTTCCACGCTCAGCACGGAGTCTGCTTGAGATTCTCTCCCTTTCCCACTGTCTGCCTCCCAACACTCACACTCTCTCTATCTCTTAAAAAAAAAAAAAAAAAAAAAAAAAGGCAGAGTGGAGGGAAGAGGCACATAGTAAGTCCCCAGTGTGTGTCTTAAGAGTAATGACAGCATTTACATAGCACATATACTGTATTAAACATAACACAACTCATTCATTCTTAGCACTAGCGACTAGGATTACTACTTCCATTTACAGATGAAGAAACTGAGGCATAGAGACTATGGCACCCAGGGTCTCAGGGCTCTTAAGTGGCCAAGCCAGTACTGACATGTGTGCAGTCTGCTTTCAGTTTGTGCAGCAATGCTGAGCAGCACGGCCTCCTGTTCCCCTGCACCAGAGCCCGTGCTGTGTGTGAATGTAATGAGGGATGGATTTTCCACACCCCATCACAAGCAGAGAGCTAAAGCCGGGAGATATTCCAAGCCAAGGGGCAAGAGTGAAAAAGCATTAAAGGTGTAAAAAAACTTGATGCCTTGAAGATGAGTAAGTCCCCAGTGTGCCTTGAGGGTCGAGAGAGGGAAGGGGAGCCAGAGAGGACCTGACAGGTTAATACTATCCAGGCCTGAAGTCCTTGGGCTTCTATTACCGAAATGAGGCTTCATCCCAGGGCCAGTAAGTAAGAAGTTTGTGAAAGACTTTAAGTATGGGCAGGACTTGGTCAGATTTGCATTTGAGAACCTTCTCTGTAGGCCTAAGGGTATGGGGGAGGAGAAATGGAGAGAGCAGATAGGAAATGCATTTCCCAAAGAAGGTCTGGAAAGAGCTCAAGTGGTGAGCTTAGAGTCAGCCAAAGAGAGAGTTTAGTGAATTAAGGAGGATTTAGTAAGAGATTTGTTGTAAAAATCCTTGCATCCCCAAATATTCCTTTCTTTTCTTCTTTAGAGATGATAAATAACAGAGAATTTAAATGATGGGAGTCAAAGCTGGGAAGCTGGGGGCACGGAAAATGCTGACTTCTTAAAGCAAAGGGAATCGGGCCTAATGTTCAAGACCTGAGGTCAGAAAACTAAAAATTGAAGGAAGAAAAGAGGGCTTTTTGGCTCAAAACTCTGAAACCCCATTTTTCTGAATCTAAGACTTTGTCTTACATGTATTTGTCTGGAGACAGGGTTGGTCAACACTTAATGACAAAAAAGAAACCCTGATTTGACATGACGTGATCTCTGTCTGCATGTCCTTGCTTGTGCCACTGGACCAGCCCCGCCCCCCACCGCTCCATCCCCCCCTCATCCCCAACTGCCCCATTGTTTATAAGGCCCTGGAGCTAAGAGACAGCTCTCAGTACTCTTAGCACTTGCCTGGGGCTGTGTGTACATCCTAGAGGACTTGACCAATGCACAGGGGATCCATACCCATATCTAGACGTGTAAAGGCTTCCTGATATAACATAGTTACCGGCATTGCCTGGGTAGTGAAAAGTCCCCCAATGATAGGTCCGTGATCAAAGGAGCGAGACTGATGCAAAGCAAAGGTCAAGCAAAGCTTTATTTCGCGGCAAGCATCAAGAATCAAACTGACCAGTTGGGACTGTCTCTTAAAAAGAGGCGACCCCTCCCTGCCTTACAGACTAACTTTTATAGAGCAAAGTCCATGTGGTTGAGTCTGTCCACACACAGGTGGCCAATGAGATTGTACCACACAAAGAAAGCTGCACAGTCATGCTAGGTCACACACGGGTGGCCAATTGAATTACAATTTACCCCATAGTAGCTATTAGAACTAGCCTATCACCTTGGTCAGAATTGGCACCCAAAAGGCACCCAAAAGGCAGGGCCCACACTCCTTGGTAGCTAGGGAGACAGTATGTGTGCCCCCACTGACTGGATGTCTCCACGTGGCCCGACTCATCCTTGCATTCGGGCTCTGTTATCTCTGCCTGACCTGACCCTGTATTTGGGCTCTGTTATCAGGGACTGGTCAACCATATTTCACTGGTTTCCCAGACTTGCTTTTAAGTAAGTTCCCCTGGGGGGGGGGGGGTCAGTTTAAGTTTTACTGCATAAACAACAAAATCACTGTTTAACCAGATGGAATCACTCTGGCTAAATAGGCCCTTACAGGTAGTACTTAACTCTTGTGAACTTACACTACCAAAATTATTTTAGTAATTTAAAAATAATTTAGAATTCTTAGGAGGAGTCTCCTTCATAATGTTGGGGCCGATTCCACGTTAAAACCTGTTAAACCCCTAGGGCCTGCCTGGACCTGCTTAGCCAGAGTGACTCCATGTTGCCTAGATAGCCATTTTGTTGCCATGTTGCCTAGATAGCCATTTTGTTGTTTAATAAATGCCTCAGCAGTTACTAGTATCGGTTCCAGGTAACCGTTACTAAAACACACAGGTAGAAGACATCCAATCAGCCAAGGCCACATATGTAGATGTCTGCGATTGTGCCCTATAAAAACTAGCCTGTAAGACCAAGGGGTGTCGCTCTTCAGAGGCAGCCCTGGCCGGTCAGTCTGACTTCTAATGCTTGGCATAGAATAAAGCTTTAGATAACTTTCACTTTGTCTCAGCCTCGTTCCCCTGGCTGGTCAGTCTAACTTCTAATGCTTGGCATAGAATAAGGCTTTGTGTAACTTTGTGTCAGTCTCGTTCCTTTGATAATGGACCCAACACATAATATATTGAATTTTTGGATTACTGCATTTAAATGCACATGTACGGCATAGCAGACTATATTTTAATACAACTTTTTCAAACAATTATTATCAAAGATATGTTTCTGGTAATATTTTTATTTATTTATTTATAAGATTTTATGTGTTTATTTAGCACAGAGAGACAGAGCACAAGCAAGGGGAGCAGCAGGCAGAGGGAGAAGCAGGCTCTCGGCACAGCCGGGAGCTCAATGCTGGCCTCCATCCCGGGACCCTGGGATCATGACCTAAGCGGAAGTCAGATGCTTAACTGACTGAGCCACACAGCCACCCTCTGATAACATTTTAAAGTGCTAATTAAGTTCATGTTCTATGAGGCTGGACATGTAAAGTATATTTTGAAATTTCATTGTGATTTTTTTTAATAGTCACTTTTAACATTGATTTTGGTTGATGAAAAGGACATTGTCAAATTTCACTCTCCTTACTATTTTAGGGCATGTATGAAACAATGCACATATGCTTGGTAATAAATAGATTTTCTCATATTGATTACTTAAAACACCCTTTACTGGGATAAGTCTTGTGTGTGTAT
Source organism: Pteronura brasiliensis (assembly GCA_004024605.1). Lineage (NCBI taxonomy): Eukaryota > Metazoa > Chordata > Mammalia > Carnivora > Mustelidae > Pteronura > Pteronura brasiliensis. The sequence goes on from PJEN01001180.1 coordinate 39,387, forward strand.
CCCAGCAAAGAAACAAATGCATCGAAAAATGAAGCAACTTGTCTGAGTGCTGGTTATGGAAGAAGGGGAAACACAAGTTTGGGGTTTAGTCCCATTCTATTGGCCTTGCTGCCTGTGGGACCAGGTTACTGGAGTTCCTCCTACTTAAGGAGTAAGGGTTATGAATGGTCTCCAAGCCAACTGGTATTCAAAGTACACTCACTTCATTTCTCCTTGAAATAGAAACAATTATACATAATATCTAATATACCAATACATGTAGGAAATAATAATGTTTGTAAAATGTTTATAGGCTTTATTTCAAAGAGCTATTTTGTAAACATTAATTTTTTAAATGAACTCTTTTTCATCATTTCACTCTACTTGTTAACTTTTTTCCAGGAATCCTTGAAGTCGTGTTCAGAGCCCTGTGCATTATCTTTTGATGCTAAAATGTTAAATAGGAAATAAGAGAGCGGTAGAGTCCATGTGGGGAAAAAAAAAAAAAGTGGTGATGAGGAGGCTGGGGATGTGGGTTAGTGTCAATCAGCAATGTACTCTCATCAGCCTTTTGAATTATTTTATTCTAATTCTAAGGGGTGAATACTAAATTCTCATTCTGATGCCAACATGTTACTGAAGGGTGTCAAGTAGGAATAGTGTGGTTACATGATCTGTAGGGCTGTTAACCAAGAAAAGATGTTAGTTACTCCTTGAACCAGGAGGTTGGAAGACAGTAGGAGGAAGGGACAGGTTTTGGAGATAATTAGTTATTCCTATCCAAATATCTAATTAAAAATGTGGAATTCACGCACCACATTGGATTCCATGCTGGGCATGGAGCCTACTTAACGAATAAAAAAAAGAACCCCACACAAAACAAAACAAACAAAAAACCCAATCTTTTGGTGGGAGGGATGGTAAAAAAAAAAAAAAAATTGATGTAGCTGCTTGCTAGACACAAATAGCAGGCAGGAAGATATTTTGTTAGAATCATAAATACCATCTCCAAATATCCGTACTGCGTCTTTCCTTATTAAATTTCCAGTCAATGTCACCATGTCAGAGAAGATTCCCGTGAACACCAGCGATGGAGATGTTGATGGCTCATGGAACACCCATGCCCCTCAGGTCCTCAGGCCTTTTGTGGCAGGAGGGACCTCGACACTAGCCCGGCCAGTTAGACATGAACCCTTAAGGGCCACACGTGACCCTCCACTTGGTGTCCCCCACCATAGCAGCTGTGGAGAGACCATGGAGATATCCCACCCCAGAGGGTATGGCCTCCATTATCTGTGTCCCTGAATGCCTCCGTGGAGTGAAGGTCCCACTGTCCCACCATGGCTGACCTGTGGTGGACAGACGGTGTGAATAAGAAAGAAATTTCTGTCCTGCTGAGCTTTGGGAGTTCATTGTCCACACCACATGCCCAACCCCAGTCGGCACACAGTTGTGTGTGAGTGAGTGCCCCGCCGTGCCCCATAACTGTCTGTCCCTTTCCCTGCTGCAGTTTCCCCCATTGTGCTCATCACCACCTGACATTTGTTCCCCAGTCTTCCTGCATCACCTCCCCCCACCCCCATAACCACACACGACACCTGTAGCTCAGAGCTCCTGGGTGGGCCAAAATCAGCATTGCAGGAATACAGCGACCACTCCTCTTTGCAATTTAATAGAAACAAGGAAATACTGCATCAAGTTTTATCTGTGTGTTGACAAATCTCATTTGGGGTGAGTTTATACTTTTGAAAACTGGCTCTGTATGTTTTAAGATGATGGACATAAGGTATTACATCCTTGAGTTTGTGGCACGTCTGTAGCAACATGTGTGAAAATTGGCACAGGACTGTCCTCTGGCCAGACACTGACCTCTGAGGACTCTAAGGGAGCTTCCTGCAGAGATGTGAAAATGGGATTTCTTTTTCTGCTTAAGAGCTGTTCCAGGTGTTACTTTCCCCACCCCCTCTCATTGGCCTTTCCCTAATTGGAAGTTACCTCTAGTCACTTCTACCAGAACTTTCAGCGTAAGAGATTTATGTATAGCAGGGTGGAGGGGAAGGAACTGAAGGCAAAGTCAGCCTCATTTGAAGTTGAAAATGTCCAAGGAAACAATATTAAATGATAACCGAGCACTTACATTTTTATACCTTCCCATGGCCATCTCAACAGCATCCTACTGGAAGATTTTGCAGGTGGCCATGGTCTAAGGTTCACTGGTCTTGAGAGTGATGAAGCTCCCTGACTGAACGGTGCATGTGTTGGGAGCCCAGCAGCCATGGACAAAGAAAGCCGACAGCAAGGGCTTTTTTCTGTCTTTCTATGTGACAACATTTTTGTTTAAGTTTGAAGACAGTATGAACTACAAGTTGTAAATTTTTGATTGGAAAGTACAAATTTTCATTCACCCCTTGAAATGTTTTTCTAAAAAAAAATATTTTTCTGAATTTGAATAAAGACTTGAAATGGAAACTTTTTCCTTTTTGTTATTTTAAATGCTGATGAATGAATCAAAATAATGATTATTACATGATTATTACCAATTAGTACATCATTTTATACTCTTGTTGTATATTGAAAGAGGTGTTAAATGACATGCTCTGGGCACCAAATCTGAGATATTTTTGGTTAAGGGGTTTGCGGAAGGAGGGAGCTGCAAGTGAGGCTCAGATGGGCAGGTAGATTGAAGAACATGGCACACCGGAGAACAAGTAGTGTTTCAAGGGAAATGTAGGTGGTAATGGGTCCATCACTGTTGATAGGTAAAGTAGGAGGCACACAGGGAGGGTATCTGTGGGACTTAACAATCTGTGGGTCACAGGGGATGAGGAGCAGTTTCCGTGGAGGGGCGGGCACGGAGCCCAACTAGAGAGGTTTCAAAAGGGATGCACTGGGTGAATGGGGGTCCCTCAGTGCTCTGTGTCACTCCTGTAGTCTTGAGTGCAGGAAGTCAAGTTCAAGACCTTGAGAATCAAGAAACAGAGCTTGATAAAAGAATAATGAAATACAGCAAGTAGAAGGAAGGAAATAATGAGGAAAAACAGGCAATGAGAGTAGAAAAAAAAATTGTGGTTAATTGATAATTCAAAGCATCTGTGTTTTCTGAAATGATTGATGAAGACCATGAAGGAAAAGAGGAGCAATAAGCATAATCAAAAAGGGGATGTCACTATAGATACAAGAATTTTTTTTTTTTTAGTATCTAGAAGATACGTTGCTTGAAATGGCTTATTGGCCCCATCTCTACATCTTCATGACATACAGGAAAGGTCCTGTGCTCTGGAGTCAGAAGACTTAGGAACCACAGCTCCTGGGAGAGGCAGCAATGCATGATGGTTAAAACCATAGGCTCTGGGGCATGTGAACATACACACCAAAGTAGCTTATTACCTCAGAACCCTAAAAACAAATGATGTAAATGAGCTTAAAATACTTCGACTCATATGGTAAAGTGCCCACTCAAATAGGAACGTTCACACAAATGCTTATAAAAGTCCAATTGCAAGTGTATGTGGGTGCTAAATCAATTCCAGGTTCATAGCCATGTTTATTTAATGTTAGCATTATCCAAATACTGTCTTGGACATCCCATAGACTTTCATGGCTAGAGGATTTGATGGGTTTTCTTGGGATTGGAAATATTTTAAAAGAATTTGTCAGAGCAAGACAATGTTGAAGTAGATGAATTTTTGTCTGACCAATCTATCTTTAGCATTGCAACAGTGCAATCTCATTAGTTGATCAGTGGCAAAGCCAGAGAAGGAAAGACCCAGATCAGGTTCCGGAAGGGGGTGCAGCTGCTGAAGTGTGCCTGGTCTATGCAGTTCATCAGTGCCCCTGATCAAGGGAGCTAAAACACTATGCCAAATGTTTATGTTAAAAACTAACCAAAACAGCCCCTGATATCAGGAACTGATCTGAAGTTCATAATTAGACCTCAGTGTTGTTACAAGCTAATCTGATGCCCAAGTCTTGACTGTGGTGTTCTTGCCTTGGACATGGACAACCACAGAGAGTATCAACTAGGTCACTATGTGAAACAAGTCACCAAACACTGCTTTCGCTTCCTGAAAGGGTGCCAAAGACTCTGCCACTTATAGCTTTTCTTCCCATCAATGTATCCTCCCTATAGGTAAGATTAGTTGAGATACCCAGTTATAGCTTTGAGACACCAAAGCTTTGTGACACCATCCAATTTAGAGCAAACCCCACTTCCCTAGATGTTCCCCCAATGTCCCAACCAAAGCTCCAGTCCTCTAGTAAGTTCCTTCTTACACCCTCTTACTGGGAGATTCCCATAACTTCCTGTGATGTGCTTTCTGCTTCATTACCTGGAGTAATAAATTCAAACTGTTAACATACAAGTGTATTTCTCATGGGCTTTGGCTAAAGGACATTGACAGTGTATATTATCTACTGAATCTTTTTTTATTTTTATTATATTCCATTAGCCAACATATAGTAGTACATCATTAGTTTTCGATGTAGTGTTCAATGATTCATTAGTTGTGTACAACACACAGTGCTCATCACAACACATTATCTACTGAATCTTTACAGCAGTTCTGTGATTAGTTACAATTTTCATTCTCCAGATAAGGAATCTTCAGCTCAGAAAGCTTAAGTATCTTGATCAAGTTTGTGTGGATAGTAAATGACATAGCCAGGCTTCAAAATTAGATCTGCTTTGCTCCTAATCCTACAGTCTTTAAAACATATTTTAAAATCATTATAATGTATAATATTTTATAAATGCAAAATATTAATGCTATCTATATGTGCCTTATGGCACATAATAAAATGAGCACCCATGAAGCACCCAGCTTCAGAACAGGGAGGACCATTAGATCTATCACTGTGGCTATTTTGAGGCTTTTTCTTACCCCATCTGCCTCCTTCACCCCACAGGAAACCAGTAACCTGAGTATTATGTTTATCATTATCTTCCTTTTTCTTTTTTTCTTTATTTTGAAGGCTTTTAAGGTTTATGGAAAAGTTGCAGGCACGACACAAAGAACTTCCTTCTGAATCATTTGAGAATGTCACTGACAGTGTCAATTTCCTATGGACAAGAACGCTCTCCTGTCTAACTGCCATGCAACCATCAAAGTCATGAAATTAATGTTGGCATCGTACTACCTTCTCATCTTCAGTCCCCATTCAATCTTTATAAATTGTTCCAGTAATGCCCTTTATAGTGAAAGGAATCAGTTTGGAATCTTACATTGCCCTTGGTTGTCATGGCTCTTTAGTCTCCTTTGGTCTAGAATATTTCCATGATCTTTCCTTGACTTTCATGAGGATGATTTTGAAGATGGAAGACCAGTTATTTTGTGGACCTTTGTTCAAGCTCAGTTGGAGGTTCCCTGGAGATTAAGTTCAAGTTCTTTAGAGCAAGTGATCTCAAGAGATCACTTGAGAGCAAGTGATCAGGCTTCTCCACTGTAAAGTTATTTGTTTTCCTTGGTAACAAGGAAATGTTTTGTAAAAGTTCTCTGAAACCATACATGTATCACCATTATCCTTTTGGCCCTTCTTTGCTTTGGGGCTCAAGATGTTCCAAACTCATCTTGTACTGGTTTTCTACCCCAGTCTAAGTACTAGCCATTTCTCTAGGGAACCCTAGTTTCTTTTAGCAGAGAATTATACTCTAAACCAGGATCTACTCTTGGGATGTCACTATTCCAAGATGATTACAATGAACAAAGCTAGGCATATAGACTATCCCTCATGATGTTCAGGTTTTGACATCCTAAACCCATCTATGCTCACTTCCCCTTTGGGTCCCGGCATCCCATGCCATGTCATCATGCCCTTGAACATAATCCTGTCTGCTCAACCCTTGACACTTCTCATCAGGTTGACCCTTCCCTGAAAGGGCATCTCTCTACCCACCTAGAGCTTTGATACACTGAACCAAGCTTCTTGTCAAGGACACTCTTCTCACCCTACTTGGGCTCCATCTTCCTGCAGCAGGCATGGATGCTTTCCAAGCAAGGACTCCTCACACAGGCTTCCCTGCAAGTTCATCTTCCTCTCCTCAATATTCTTCTATCCCTTTGGCTGTAATAGTTATTTAGTTAATTTGTACTGCCGTGTGTATTCCAAGGTGGTAATATGTCCATTTGTAAGCATCTTTTCATTATTATGATGGGAAAAATCTTATTTTTGTTTTTTAAAGAGTATCTCAGCTATTCTTGGGTCTTTGAATTCAATATAATTTTATCTTGAACTCTCTCGTCAAGTGTCTCAAGAAACACTTTTGGGATTTTGATTGTTATTATATTGAATCAATGAATCAATTTTTGGGGAATGGAATCTTTATCATCTTGTATATTTCTGTCCTTCAACAGGTTATAACTCTCCATTTATATAGGGTTTTAGGGTCTCCTGGTAAAATTTTCTATTTTTTTCATATGGGTTTTTCACATGTTTCATTGTTATTTTTAGATTTAAAATCCCCCCCTTTTAAAGTTTTGTCTTTTAAGGGGTACCTGGGTGCATCAGTCAGTTAAGTCTCCAGCTCTTGATTTCAGCTCAGGTCCTGGTCTCAGGGTATGAGATCAAGCCCTCAGGCAGGGTCCACACTTAGCAGGGAATATGCTTCTTTCTCTCTCTCTCCCTCTCCCTCTGCCCCTCATCTTGCTCATGGGCTCACTCTATCTCACTCTCAAATAAATAAATAGATCTTTTAAAATTGTGTTTTTTGAAAAGTCACATCTTCTAAACCATAATTATGGGTATATACAAATATGATTGACTTTTCTGAATTAATCTTGTATATGTAGCAAATTTGCTCATCATTTCTAAAACTTCAACTATAGATTATTTAGGCTTAACCCATAGAAAAATATTGTATGTAAATATGAGATATATTTCTTGCTTACCAATATTCATATACATTACATTTCTCTAATTTGTTTGTAATGTTACAGCATTGTGTATAGCTCTAGTAACAACAGATATAAATGGTAATGGTGGGTATGCTTATCTTATTTCTGATTTGAAATGTTTCTAATGTTATACTATCAAGAATGATGTTTTCAATAAATGCTTGATATATTTTATCAAGTAAGTAGATTCTAATCGATTTCCGGACTTCTAGAATTATATTTTAGCAAGTCGTGAACAGGTAAAAATTGCTGTTTTTTCAATCTGTTGAAATAATCTTGGTTTTTTTCCCTTTAAATCAGTTCATGTGGAAATGACATTTATAGATATTTCTAGTTATAAATTTGCATTCCAAGTTTAAAAAAATCAGTTTAGTTCTTATATTTTTCAGTAAGATTCTAGGACTTAGTTTGATAAGTTTTGTATTGAATGTTTATATCTTTATTAAAAAAATGAGATTGACCTGTATTTTTTTTCCTCATACTGTTCTTTTCTAGTTGCCTAGTATATGAGCTGATTCGGGGAGTGCAATCTGTTATTTAAATTTTTGGAAGAGTTTGCATGCTATTTTAATGATCTATTCTTAGAAATTTTGCTAGGACTCACCATGAAACTATCCCTGCCTGGAATTATTTTACTTATGGAAATACTTGGAACCACGGATCTAGTTGTGTTTTGCTTTTTTTGTTGTTGTTTTTATTTTATTTTTATTTTATTTATTTATTTATTTATTTTTAAAGATTTTATTTATTTATCTGTCAGAGAGAGTGAGCACAGGCAGAGGCAGAGGGAGAAGCAGGCTCCCCACTGAGCAAGGAGCCTAATGTGGGACTCGATCCCCAGACGCTGGGATCATGACCTGAGCCGAAGGCAGCCACTTAACCAACTGAGCCACCGAGGCATCCCTTTGTTGTTGTTTTTAATGGTTACAAAGCCATTCGGGTTTTCTGTTTCTTTTTGAGTTAGTTTTGGCATGTAATTATGTGGAAGATTTACCACAGCAGGCCTGAGATTGTTATCCTAACAAAGAAAGGCTTGCCTGCAAGACTGATCCTTGGCTAGCATCTGAAACACGGATTTGGGGAGGGTTTCCATGATTCCACAAACTTTTCGGAGTGGCTCATTGTGGCTAAGCTGTTTGTAGAAACTGTGGTTTCTGTCGCACCCCTGCCCTCCTTTGGGGAGTCTGGAATTTTGGTACATGCTAGGCAGAGTGCTAATGTGACAAGCACCATTGCAAACCTTGGGTGCAGGGTCTCTCCTGAGCTGATCTGGTGGGCAACACTCTACCCATGTTGTCACAGCCCGTTCCTAGAACCGTGACCTGTGTGGCTTTTCTGGGAGAGGACTCTTAGGAGCCTGCGTCTGCCTGACTCCTGACTTCACCGCACAGGCCTCTTCCTTCTGCTAATTTTGCTGAAATAAATCCTAGCCAGGAGTAGAGCTGTATGCTGAGGACTGTGAGGCCTTCTAGTAAACCATCAACCTGGAGGGGGTTCTTGGGGTCCCCAGAACAGTAATATCTTCCTAGAAACCTTTCCATTTAATCTACAGTTTCTCATTTACTGCTGTGTGAGTGTTCATAGCTCTCTAATATGTGATCTTTTTAATTCCTCCTCATATAAAAATTTTGTTCTTTTGTATTAAATGTTTTTTTAATGTTTTATTAAAAACATTTATTAAAAACATTAAATGTTTTTATTTGAAGTTATTGATTTGGACTTGTTTTGTTTCTTAATTAGTCTACGGCAGCTTGATCATTTCTTCAGTTTCTTTAAAGAAACTTTTTTGGGTTTCCTTTGTCCTTGTTATCGTGTCTTTGTCTCCTGTTTCATTGTTCTTTGCTCATATTTTCCATTTTCTTCCCTTTTCTTTGGCCTAATTCTTCTGTTTTTGTTGTTGTTGTTTGTTTGTTTGTTTATCTAGCTTAAAGACTTAAGCTCAACTCATTAATTGTCAGACTTTTCTTTTCTAACATGAGGATTTTAAACTATACATTTTCCTCTCGGTGTTTCTTTTAATGTTTTCCACCAGTTTGATTTGTGGTATTATTATTGTTGAGTTATTAAAGTCCACATTACTCTTTTTTCCTGGATCCAGGAAATATTTAGAAGTGTATGTTCTAGTGTCTATATATATGAGATATTTTTTGTATATTTTATGTTATAACCTCTGATTTGATTTACAAAAATTTTAGAGAATACAATGTATATAATACCAGTTCTCTGAAATTTTTTGTAATCTAGTTTATTGTCAATCTTTTTTCAAGTTTTAAGTGTTTTTATGAATATTCTTCATTAGTCAGGGGACAGTTCTGTATATACTCATTAAATCAAATATTAATTACATTTATGAAATATGTAATTTGTCTAATTTTTGGACTACTTAATCTATAAGTGATTAAAATACATGTTTATCTCCCATTGTAATAGTGTATTTTTTTTTTTAATCTCTGTAGTTTGTCTGCACCCAGAATTTTATCTCCCAAGAGGATCGCTGACACTGGATTGGCCCTCAGGGAAACACTGAATTAACTCCCTCCTGTCACCCCCTCATATACATACTCTTCTGAAGTTTAGGCTCACTTTTCCTTTTTCCTTTCACGAATTAGTGTGGGAGATTGAATGTTGGGTCCCGATTCTTTGCTCTGGAGAATATCCTCACAATATGCAGGGTACATTTCCACTCTCCTTGACTTTGGGCTTGGCCATGTGACTTGCTTTGGTCAATGGGATAGTAGTAGCTCTGATGCGGTAGAAGTTAGTTGATGATTGTGTTCACACTGGCCCTCCTGAGCTCTGGTGATCCTCCAGGAGAAGAGTACACACCGTTGGCAGCCATTGCCCCTTAAGTGAGAGTCAGGTCTTAGGTCAGATGCTGTGAGCAGAAGCTGGTCCAAGGAAGGTAAGTAATAAGTGCAGTAAAGTTGACCCATACCTCTGCTTGGATCTTAGGACCCGGAACCTGGAGTCCAGTCTTCCCTGGCCAAGGGGTAACCAATTTATGGGTCCATGAACATGAGAAAAGAGAATTCTTTCCAGCCATTGAAACTGGGATGGTTTGTTAAATACTGCAGTTGTGCACACATCTGACTGATAAACCCAGCAGATCATTAAAAATATATTTTATCTAGGGTGTAAATTATTTTAGCAAGGAAGGAGAGTTCAGAGTATCTGCTAGAAACAGGAAAAAAAATACTTTCTATTACTCGATCCTGCTTCCTGCAATGATGTATGCCCCTTCATTAATATAACAAAAAGCTAGCTGGAAAGGCCTTAACCTGCACATCAAATGATGTAATAAACTGCTTATTAATAATTTACATAATTATACACACAGAAAACTGCAAGTAACACGGGACAGGTTAATAACTGGATGCCGTATGTTTCTGGTATTGACCCTCAACCAGTGCAGGCTGACCAGGTGTTGGATGGCATCTTTAGTCTTAACGACAATCACCCTACATGCCTCAAAAGACCAAATTCTCATGACAAAGTGAGTTGTGATTAGTACAGGTCAGTTGTAGCAATTCAACTACCCCGATGAGAGACTGATTTAGAAATGGATGTTTGACCCAGTTCTTGCCTATGACATAGTAACTCTCATTTGCTGAACATTTATCATGTACAACACTCTGTTAAAGACATTTCATGGATTAACCTCCTCTCCAAATCAACTCTTTGAGATGGGCATTAATCTTATCCCAGTGCCCTGGGTTATATAGCAGTAAGTGGCAGAGATAGGATATAAACCTAGGTTAATTTCAGGGACTTGCCCTATAATTCTGACTTTTTTTTTCTTTGCTATATCCATTCATTCATTTACTCAAGCAAAAGGCATGCCCCTGAAGATTTTGTCTGCCACATATTATGCAGCTAAGGGGGGGGGGAATAAAATCACAAAGTCCCCATATTCCTGCAAATTTACATTTTAGTCAGAAAAATGTGTTAGCAAGTAAACAACTTGTGTGTATAATATAAAAACAGATGAGAGAAAGAAAGTCTGGGGATGATGAGTTTGGAGTTTATTTTATTTAAAATTTTTTTAAAATTTTTTAACTGGTTTACATTTTTTTAAATTAACATGTAATGTATTATTGGTTTCATGCATACAGGTCTGTGATTCATCAGTCTTATATAATACCCAGCACTCATTACATCTCACACCCTCCTTAATGTCCATCATCCAGTTACCAGATGGAGTTTATTTTAAATAGCATTGTCAGGAAAGACTTCTCTGAACAGATGCCCTTTGAGCAAAGGTTAGAGTCAGAGTGAGTCTTGTCAAGACCTTAAGGCAGGGCAGGGCCTCAGAGTGGTGCTCTGTGCTGTGAGCTGTGTGGCACTGATGATATTTACAATTACAGAGACTTTTGAAGGCATATACTCAGATATATACTATATACTCTGGTATATACTATATACACTGCTACATGTTGTATACTCTGATATATACTATATACGCTGATACATACTATACAATCTGAAACATGCTATATGCCTTGAGATGCTCACATTCTCTGCACACACACCTAGCAAAGATGTTCCACAAAATCTTCTCTTTGTCGGGTGTTACGGTCAGTTAACAGAGGTGTTACTACGTGCCAGGCACTGTTCTACCCTCTGGTGGAAAGGCATTTTAAAACATTGGTTTATTTTTACAAAGATACAAGGAAGAAAATGAGAGAGCTTGTCTTCAGTTCTTGGGAAACAACTTCCAATTCAACACTAACTTTTGTTATTGCTTTGAGTGAATAGACACAGTTTTAAGGATTTTGTATATTTTTGACAAAAAAATCATGAAAATTTTCAAAGCATTTTGGAGGAGAGTGGTTTTTGCACACCGTTCAGTGGAATTAACAGATGGTAGTATACAGTGCTTAGTATCTGTTCTGCTTGTTACTTATTCTGGCTCATAAGCATGGAAACATTTTGTTTTGTTAAGGCTAATTATGCTGATATGCACAGAAGTGAATACATAAGAATCATATTTTAAAGTCCAACTTTAATTCGGGGGGGGGGAATATCTTTTGTTACATACTGCTAAACAATGTTAATGTAAATATAACTAGTACAAAGGTACAATACATGAATTCTATTCCATGAAGTGTTCTTAATTATCTACACTTGAGATTTGAAATTCAGAAAACAAAACCAAAAACAAAAAAACAAAAAAACAAAAAAACAACCCTTTGTTATGACCTATCAATTAAACTCCATAGGTTTCCACCCAGACCCTCCGCAACCTCAGAAGACCTCCTACGGATTTCCAAAAGCCTTCACCCCCGCCCCCACCGCCCCTGACCTTTGGAAGAAAAAAACTGTTTTGCCATTTTCTTCACACCCAGATAAGGTGAAGTGGACTTTGGCTTTTCAAGAGTAGATAATCATAGTTCTCCAATTTAGATAAGATTTTTAAGAGAATGATTTGAAAGTGGGTATTTAGTGAGAAAATCTTAATGAACGCTCACTCTTCTTTTTGACCTTGGCTACCGCCCCTGCCCAGCTGGAGATTCTCATTTTAATGAGGCAATATTGTATTTCGGAGCAGCAGGCCCTGCTTTGAAACAGTTCTGTTCTCTTTGGAAAGCTCAAAGCTGCTTTCATGCAAGTACTATTGATTAAGAAATTATTCCTTTAAATGAAGGGGAAAAAAGTTCCATCAGGGGCTTAGCAGTGAGAAAGTTTAATTTTAAAAGAAAAAGTCCTCCCCATCCCTATTCTTCCTGGATGTCCTGACTTTTAACGCATTTCCATTAACAGTAACCGTTGTTCTATACTTTGAGTCCCCATTTACTTTTTCAGAATCTGTAATTTGCATTTCATAAAGATAACAGGCAAAGGGCATTTCTGGCTTTCTGAATAATTAATCAGACTTTCCAGTGGTTCATTTCAAAAGGCCAGGAGGGAATAAGTATTCACAATAGAAACTCGAGAGTAGGCATGGAACTTACTGAGTTCTCTGTTATTTAAACACTTTCATGGATCACCTAAACTTGGAAGTTTATCTAACACTGACCCTAACCCTAACCCTAACTGAATTCTGTTTCATGGTTTTGAGCTTGAATTATAGCGAGCTTTATCTGCTTAAAAGAAGAATGGTTTAAGTGTTCTTTTAAATGCTTTTTATAGTATAATATTTTATCTGTGATGTAGAAATGGCTGGTTCCAAGAATGGCCCCAACACAAATGGCATGAGATTTAAGTGCTACATTACTCTGGTACTATCCATTGTAATTAGTTTTAGACCCTGGAAACAAGTAAATTATAGGCTATTTATTTTTGAAACTTCTGTAAGAGCAAACCTTGTATGTTAAATAGGTTACAGGTATAAAAAATTTTAATTCTAATTTAACTTTCAAACATCCTTGAAATATCTCTGTTGAAGTGTTGTCCCTACCCCATCCTCAATGTAAGGATGATAGAAATGAAAATTAAGAAGTTTAATTCTCCTTGTTGGAAATAAGGAAAGAGACGTATCCCCTCTCTTCTTAGATCATTTACTTAAGAAAACATGGAACTGCTAGCCCTTTCTCTGTCTCTTTGAAATGTATGTAAATCTTTTTAAAAGCTGAGTAAGTTTCTTAAGCATTTTTCCGACCCTGGACTGTCTTTTTCAAGGACTTGGGAGCCATCTCTTGGATGCAATCATCTAAAAGGTAGGTGCCTACCTCCCAGGTTTCTGCACTAGGGTAGGACCCTAACTGGTGGGCACCTGACCACAAGTTACAAAATTGCCTCCTGTCCTAAAGAAATGAGAAATTTATTTTACCTCTAGATAAAGCCAATAAACTAAAATAGATGGTCACCTCCATTACCAAGTGTATTTAGGATGAATTTTATGTGACAAATAGTACTGTCCATCTGAGACTAGTTACTCTTTATGTTGAGAACAAGTGTGTAATGGGTTCTATCTGCTTAGCGACATAAATGGGTGAGATTATTTATTTACAGGCAATCCGTTAAGAGATTGCCTGTGACGTACACCATATTCTGGTTTAATGCTAATTCAATAATAGAACTTTTTATTCTACGACCTTTCTGGAGGGGGTATTTACATGGGTTGGGAGGAGATCTTGTGTTTCCTAATGTTCTCCTGACATTAACAATAATACTCACCCCATGACTCTCCCCCCTACCCCTCACATACAATTACACATTCCCCACAGAAATAGCCTGCCACAGGGATGCCTGGGTGCTGTAGTTGGTTAAGTATCTTACTCTTGGTTTCAACTCGGGTTCTGATCTCAGGGTTCTAAGATCAAGCTCTGTATAGGGCTCTATTGCTCAGCAGGGAGTCTGCTTAAGACTGTCTCTCCCTCTGTCCCTTCCCTGCTTTCTTTCTCTCTCTCTCTCTCTCTCTCTATTTCTAAAACAAATAAATATTTTTTAAGAAAGAAAGAAAGAAAGAAGGAAGGAGGGAGGGAAGGGAAGGTAGGAAGGAAGGAGGAAAGGAGGAAAGAAAGAAAGGAGGAACGAAAGAAATAGCCTGCAACAACCCCGGGGAATAAGGAAGGCAGACGCTCTAGTACTGGGTCCCTATAATCCTGGAGTGGTGACCTTTATTTTCCCTCATGCCCATATGACAGGGATAAAGACAGTGCAATAAGGAAAAGTGTGTATCCCACCTGGAAAATACACACATGCGGCCTTGACTTATTCTGATCTCTACCGGACACTGGTGGCAAGATTCACTCCTTCTCCATTTCTGGAACACTAGAACGGAGCACAGTTACCAGAACCACAAAGGATGAGTTAAATTCATGTGATTTTATCTACCTGTTTTTTTTTTTTTAATTTGTTAACCTTTTTCTTCCATGCAACACAATATTCCCATTTGTCCTCAATGACAGTAATAATACTAAAAAAGACAAAACAGAGAAGCCCAAGTCTTTTTTTTTTCCTTCAACAGTTATTTTGGCAAATGTATCCCTTCTTCTGTTCCATGGGAAATCCCAGCAGAAGTGTTCTGTGTGCACCTTCAGGATAAGGGCAATTCCTGATCTTGGGGGAAAATGACAATATCCCCCACCAGATAACCTGGGTGTATTAAGATGTGTCAGCCAGGGGTTTGTCTCACCAAGAACGGAAGGGAGAAAAATCTTATAAGTCATTATTTTAGGAAGTCTTGGAAAAGCAAGCACAGGCATTAACCCCAGTGAGAGACTATTTTCCTTTATTCAGTACCAAATAGATTTGTTTTCTTTCTGTTTCTTCTCACAGAAGTCAATAATTTGATAGCTCCTCTTTTGGATCCAATTTTAAAGAACTCGTGTCTGCTTTGAAACATTTTAAGTCAGATTCAATTATTAAAGCAGATGCTGACCACTCTGACTGTCAGATGGAAACTACTTAAAGAAAAACTACTCACCCCATGGTGAGTCCCATTCTTCCAGAGATGGAAATTTCTGGAACAATGTCTGGCACTAGTCACTAATGTGCTCTATTAAAATACTAAATAAAAATCATCTGTTTCTCCTTGGTTTAAGTTTCACATATCATCAATTCACAGATGAGGGTTGTTCTGAAATGTGTAGTCAGTGAGGAAGAAATACTTCAGCCAGAGAATCCAATTATCTATCATTTGGCTTTCAAAATACCAAGGTCATAATAAATCCTAGTATACATACTGTTAGAAGAAGAAGGCTGTTTGGAACTCTCCTACCTTTACAGAATCATCTGGTTCTGATTTTCCCATAGAACCTCAACTGAAAAAGTTTGAATCCTTTATGAAATCTGAGTGAATCTGCACTCAGACTTCTGAGAGATGTTATTAAGGGCTTCAGTGCCTTATAAATAATAGGAAAATGGTCACATGCCTGTCCCAGCTCAAAGTTAACTTCTCAGCAATGTTGCATACAAATCTGTCCTTACTGAAGCCCCGTTTTAGTGATGTGATTTCACTTTGGGACAAATTTATTGGGGATTATTTCTGATAAAATGATGAGGTTTCATTTAGACCCTGTGATAATAAGTTCAAAGTTAGTTTTGTTGCCAGTGTCTCGATTGTGTTCTGTCCTAATGAAAAGATGGGAAAACACCATTCTGATCTGATAACCCTGTCTCTTTTTCTTCCAAGGACCAGGGCTGGTGTGATGGAAACCCCATTATATTTGGGGAACAACATGCCCATTCATCAATAGTGGTGAATTCATTTGTCCACTCCACAAGTCAGCTAGGAATGTGGGTCACATGTCCTGTACTCGTCCAGAGGTGAGGACAAAGAGATGGTGTATGGATTGATGACCTTGATCACCAGAAGCACAGAGAAGCTTAGTAGTGTGAGGTCGCAAAGGAAAGGTATGTGGGAGAAGCTGCACAGGGTCAGGGAGAAAAAACAGGTAATGAAGACAAAGACGACTTGTCAAGCAGAGGGGAGCAGAAGTGGAAAGGAAGGAGCACGGCATTCCACAGAGAAGGAACTTGCCACCTTCGGCAAATAGCAAGGAGGCCTCCTTTGAGGGAATGGGGACTGCATGAGGCTGGTGGTCAGTCAGAAGTGGGCAAAGCCAGACCAGGAGGGCAGAATAGTAAGAAACCACATCCCCGTCACTTGTGACCCGCTGCACCTGGTCACCACCATCAGTAGCAGAAGGATGAATGACAGCTTCTGCCAAGACTCTTGTGTTTTGATATATTTCCTCACAAGCGTATTATCTCCCGAATGCTCCATGCCTTGACGAAGTGTGCCCAAAGTGGTCTTCCCATAATCATCATCATCATGATCATCATCATCAATCATCATCGGTATGTCCATGGCTGTTGGAGTCAATTACCAGAACTTAGTGGCTTAAAACAACACATGTTGCTGTGCAGAGGCCAGAAGTCAGAGACCCCTGCAGTGAGCTGAAGTCAGAGTGTCCGGAGGGCTGGTTTCTTCTTCAGGCTCCAGGGGAAATCCATTTCCCAGACTCCTCAGCTCAGGTGGCTGTATTGTTTTATGAGCTCTTCTTCACCTCGCTCCAACCTCTTGTTCAGTCACCAAGTCTCTTTCTTTCTTTTCTGACCTACTTGTCTCCCCTTGAAAAGGAGCCTTACGATTATATTGGGCCCATCTGGGGAATCTAAATGGATCTTTGTATCTCAAGATCCTTCACTAAATCGCACCTGCTCCATTTAATATGTGAAGTCATAGTCACTGGCTCTGAGGGTAGGACCTGGTCATTTTTGGGGACCAACATTCTGCTGCCCCATGTGGAGGACTAGGGCCAGAGGGATGGCATGCACAGGAGGATAAGGGGTCTGGGGTCCAGGGAAAAGCAGACAGAAACCCAAAGCAGACTACTAGAAGCTGCCACACACTCTTCCACTTGCATTCTTCTGACAAGAGATTGGTATCATGGCCGCATCATGTCCATAAAGTGAGCACTGTCATTGTCATCATTTTATAGGTATCAAAGCTCAGGCACAAAGAACTTAAGTAAGGGGCCTGAGATCATAGAGCTAGCATGCCATATTGCTTCCATGTAAGTCACTTCTTCTCTGATGAGTCTTCAGTGCTTGTCCTGCTGTTCTGCATGGAATAGGTGGGTAGGTGATGAGGGGAACTGGGGTGTTTTTGTTGTTGGTGGTGATGGTGGTGGTTTTTGGGTTTTGGCGTTTCATCTGGAAGAGTTTTCATTTTAATGGATAATCGAAAATGTTTTCATGATTGGCTCAGAATCAGAGCTCGATTAGATTTTTCAGGGAAGACCACTTTGGGCCACTTCAGAAGAGGGTCAGTCACGTTGGTTGTGGGTCTGAGGAGGCACAAGCAAGAGACATAAGTACTGGGGCCCCCACAGCATTCATGTGGAGAGAGACACAGTCCAGACCCCAGTGATTTCTGAGGTAGAAACACAGGATTAGAGATCTATTAACTGAGAGAGGTAAAGGAGAAAGGGCAGTTAACTGTGTGGTTGATGCCTCTACTGTAGGCACTAGGGAAGAGCTGTTGAGGGATTGGCTGTGATGGGATGAGGGACTGGATTTGGCCAGATTCCTTTGTTCACTGTGGGGGCGGCTGTGGCTGAATTGTATTCCCTTCAAACTCATAGGTTGAATACCCTGAAAATATGACTCTATTTGGAGGTAAAGCCCTCAAAGAGGCCATTAGGGTAAAATGAGGTCACTAGAGTAGACCAAAACTCAATCTGACTGGAGTCCTTGTAAGAGAAGATTAGAACACATACACACACATAAAAAAACCATGTTGAGGACACAGCTAAGCCAAGTTGAGAGGCCTCAGAAAAAAACAACCTTGTCAACACCCTGATTGCAGACTTCCAGCCTCCAGAATGGTGAGGATGTAAATGTCTATTGTTTAAGCAATACCATCTCTGATACACTGCATTGGCAGCCCTAGAGCTTGTAGACTGAACATTTTTGTCTTCTCCCAAAATTCATATGTTGAAGCCCAATGCCAATGCACAGTTATTTGGAGGTGAGGCCTTTGGGAGGTGATTACACCATGAACAGAATTAATGCTCTTATAAAGCAGACCCCAGTGAGCCCCCTTGCCTGTTGCCATGTTAAGACATGGTGAAAAAATAGCCGTTCCTGAACCAGGAATCCATTTATCACCAGACACCAAATCTGCTGGCATCTTTTGAACTTGGACGTCCATCCTTCAGAAATGTGAGAAATAATTTTCTGTTGTTTGTAAGCCATAAGTTAATGGTATTTTGGTAAAGCAGCCCAGGCAGACCAAGGCATCTAGCTGACTAACACAAGGCCATTGTGTGCTCAGCAGAGAAAATCAGTCAAAACCCAGTAGCTCCACTGGTTGAATTGGGAAACACCTTAGAGACAGTCTGAGGAAGGTCATTGAAAAGACACAACTTCGGATTGACTGGTGAGTAGGACCCAGGCACTTGGAGGCTCCGCTGCCCCCTTCCCCGATCCTTGGAATGCGGGTTCTGCTTGCTTTTCCTGCTCCCAGAGGTGGCTCCAAGGACACAGCCTGAAGACACTGATGTGGTATTGAAAATGCATACACTGTATACGTGACTGAATCCAGTTAAGACTTCCTCATAAACTTTTAGGGTTTGGTGAGTGGGTGTTGGGGTCCACCTTCTTCCTGTTGCCCAAGACAAGCCTTGTAGGGCAGTTCCCTTTGCTTATTAAAACTGCCACCTTCCAACTTGGACTGACCTGCCCTCTGTCTGAAGTCTCTAGCCCAGTTTCAGATTTCATTCAGGAAACTCTCAGGGACCTTGCAAACTGACCAATGGAGAGGGAAAGCACAGTTCTGTGGCCACTGGGACTCAAGGATCTTTCCAGCGTCATGTCAAGTGCCCTTGGTTCTGGAACCCAAGGATTTCCAGAACCTTGGTCAGGGTTGATGCACATTTGGTTTAGGCTCAGCCTACAGGTAAAATTTCCACAGCCTGTGGGTCTATATGAGCTTGATGTTCAGTAAGTATAAAATGCTTTTCTGTGCTTCTTTGTGTAATTAGAAAATAACAAAAATTGACAATGCTCATGATGGAACAAGAGTAAAAGAGACATTGCTCAAAATCATATCATCCATATGAAATGAATTTTTAAGATCCACTTTTAAATGAATATTTAAAAATATAAGCATAACCATATGAGACTGATTTTAAGTTTTCTGCAATTTTTCTTATAATTGTTTCCTGGGGGTTTAGGTGGGTGATGTTTTTGCTAACATTTCTAGAAGAATCTACAGTTTACAAAAGCATACAAAATTCAAAGCACTCTTTAAACATAAGTTGATATATTTTTTTTCAAAGACTTTATTTATTTATTTGACAGACAGAGATCACAGTAAGCAGAGAGGCAGGCAGAGAGAGAGAGAGAGAGAGAGAGAGCAGGAAGCAGGCTCCCCACTGAACAGAGAGCCCAACGAGGGTCTCAATCCCAGAACCCTGAGATCATGACCTGAGTCGAAGGCAGAGGCTTTAACCCACTGAGCCACCCAGGCGCGCCCCAAGTTGATATATTTTAAAAATTTCAGTGCATACTGAAGTATGTGAGTGTTAAGAAGGAGATTGGGAAGAAAAAGAGACCACCTTATTGGGAAAGAAAATATCATCTGTTCCCTGTGGAGTGTCACCTCTTCATAAATTATCAGGCCAAACTCCAGGATTTTTACTCAGTTCTTGATTTGTGGCTCATGTGTCATCCTTTTCTCGTTTCATGAGTTCGTAAGGAAGGATGTAAAGCCATGCTTCCTTAGGCACGATTTCTCCAAATAAGGAGTTTGGGGACAGTTTTACTAA
The DNA here is from genome assembly GCA_004024605.1 of Pteronura brasiliensis. Lineage (NCBI taxonomy): Eukaryota > Metazoa > Chordata > Mammalia > Carnivora > Mustelidae > Pteronura > Pteronura brasiliensis. The sequence goes on from PJEN01001180.1 coordinate 59,476, forward strand.
ACAGGCATTCAGGTCAGTGAGCAGCTCCTGATGCAGGCAGCATGGCCAGGGATACACGTTTCTCTCCTGCAGCACAGACAGTAGGATAGGAGGCACCAGGAGCCAGATCTGAATGAGTGTCCTGATTCTGGAAACATCTTTAAATGCTTACGAGGCCTGAATTGCTTCAGGTTTCTATTTACAGTCATGCAGTATAATTAATACCCATTCTCCTGATGACAGAGACAGACACAAAATAGGCAAACTCTCAAGTTCTTCCCGAAGGACAGACAGTGCCCCCCTCCAGACTTGGCTGGTAGGGAATCTTACTGGTAAATGACTTAAGCAAATATGTCTGGCATCTGATCCCTTTCTTCTCATTATCTCTTCATGTCCCTCAGGAGAAGCAGGTCTGGTCAGCTTGGCAGACATGGTGGGTAAAATAACAGAATGAAACCAAAGTGCTGTGGATACTATCAGTAGAAACTTTTTCAATGCGGACCCTGTGTCAGACAGTGTTCTGGGCACTTTCCGTATGTTTTATGTTCACCAGAGTTCAGTGAAGGAAGCATGCGTGGATCCATTTTACAGAAAGAGACAGGATAAAATAATTGGCAAAGGCTCACTCTGAGTCACTGTGCTTCCCCACACATGGGTCTAACTGAGGACAGAGAGCTGAGGAGCTGAGGAGCGAGTGGGTATTGTGCCTCTGTGACTGAATCACACATAGCTACGTGTTTAATGAACCTTCTTTCCACTAGACTTGGGCCCCATCATCAGTGACCTTCTCACCACTGTGTCCCCACATATGGTAGGAGCTCTGGGACTTAGAGAAGCTCAAGCCATATTGAAGAATGAATGAGTGTACGAGTGAATATTCAATTCCCTTAACACCTCTACTGAGAAGAGGGCCTTTAACAGCCACCTGCCTCCTAGAATGAGCCAAAATCCATTTACTCTTCTGTCCTGCACTGCTTTACTCTGATTTTCTCAACTCCATACCACACAGTTGGCTGCTCTGTCTCCTTTATTCCAAGGGACCTGCCTTCCCATCTTCACTTACAACTTGCTGTGGCATTTGGGAGAGGAGGCAGTCTCCCATCTGCTTTCAAGCCACCCAGTTGTCTGCAGTACCTCAAGTATCTGTTCCATGACTGGCCCCAACCCTCTTTGAAGGCTGTGGGCCACCATCTTTATGACAGGTCAAGCAATGTTCAAATCTCAACCTCCCTTTTGTGATGTGGTCCCTTGAAATTAGACACTGAAGCTCCTGGACATTCTGGGTTGGCACACACCAGACTCCATGGAGCTCTTCTTGCCCATGAGAGTCATGGCCCATTTGGAGCCCAGTGTCCAAAGGGTCATTGGTGGTAAAACAGACATATTTTCTATGGACAAACTCGGATGCAGCGTGAGAACTGACCATGGCAAAAAAAAGGATCTTCTTCCTAAGAGTCCCATGATGCTGAAGGGTGGCCCATCGTGCCAGCTGAGGATTCATCAGGAGACAAAACAGTGTCTTCTTATTCTTCCTCCACTTCCAGATCTTACTCCATTGACCTCAGGGGAAATACCACCACCAGCAGCCTCTGAAAGCCAGTGTCATGTGTCTTTGTAACAAAGAGCAATGCTAACTTTACAATGTAAAATTGAGTGCCATTAGTTCAAGATTCACATTTAAGCTTGCTTGCTGCCATTTTGTTGAACTTCTAATGGAGAAGGTATGTTTCTATCAACCATCTTGGCCAATGTTATTGGAAAATACAAAAGATTTGTAAGGCTAAAGAGAATAATGCCAAGAGATTATAATAACTTTCCTTTTAGATGCAAAAGACTATGAAATCAACCCAATTGTTAATCAGGGATTTGTTTTTCTGAGTTCTGTTGTATACAAGCAGGTGAATTAGATACAAGGTATCTCTGCATAAGTCACTTGTTGCAAGAACCCTGGAGGAACCCACAGGATGGAGAGTTGTTTATACAGTTATATGGGAGAAGCCTAAATGACTAAAATGACATAATTATACCATTTGCAGTGATAAAATCAGACTCTTCCCATTCAGAAATTATGTCTTTGTTACAGTTTTGTACCTTTTGCTTTAAATATTCTGTAGGAGATCACATCTGCTCTTTGGGATGTTGAGAGCTTGTTTAGAACTCCTTCCCTCCCGTGTATGTAGCCTATAAAAGGGCCATGTCTCTGTGGCTTACTAAGGTCCAAATGCTATTAGGTGTAATTATTTAATTACTTAATTTCTTTGCCCCTTTTCTTAAGGGCTCCTCTAGTTTAGCATCCTTAAGCAACCAGGTTAATGAGATACTCTGCCTTTGGAGATTACTGGTAATGTAAGAAGCAATTCACTCTCCTCCTTGGCATTAATGTCCTCCATCAGCTTTCACTTTAGGGTAGAAAATGCAGGGCTGCTGGCGGAGATCAACCTCTGTTTGATCTCGGTAAAACATTAAAGCTACTCATGAGGCCTTCTCTTCTTCTGTTTCTATGTTTCTTCAAACGCAGAAGGACCCCGAGCTGGTTTAATGTTCTGCCGTAGCTGGCTTGAGTCTAAACAATTTTTAAAGAAGGGATTCTGCATTTTCATTTTGCCCTGGATCCCACAGATTCTGTAACTGGTTCTGCCTGGAGTCCAGACCCAAGCAACCTCCTGAAGTTTAGAGTTAGTCCTAATCATTTCTTTCCCCCCTCTGACTTTGCTGGAAACTTTGAGTTTCTCAGTGGCTTTCCCTCTGGAACTCATGTCTTGTTTTCTCTGGATTTCCACCTCCCTTGGGTGGCATGATCTGGAAGGGTGGCACTCAGACAAGAAGAGTCTCCAGAATGGGCTTGCTAGCTGAGACGGTGACATCTTCCCTGGAAAGACCTGTGACTGATGGGGATGACTTCTGGAACTTCAGCTGTCCCATGGTATTTTGTTAGGTGGAAAATGTGTGACCCACAGTGGTAACTGACAAGACATTTAGCACATACCCACTGGATCAGTACCACTCCCTCACTGGACTCTTTGTCCCTTGGTCTCTGTTCCTCCTGCTCACAGGCTCAGCTTAACTGGCATGCAGTGAGCTCCTGGACTACTTAAAATAAATAAATAAAATGCTCCATGATCAGGCTACTCTGCAGACACAGAAGGGAGTTGATGGATACACAGACTTTAGAGAGAAATCAGGAGAGGAGCTCTGGCTTCTGAAAAGGGCTGGTGTCTCCTCCTCTGCTTATTTAGGATTCCTCCCCATGCTGCTTCTGCTCTGACTCAGTTTCTCATATCCTCTAGTCACCCTCTCTGTCTCTCCTTTCTCTTGGCTTCTGGGTAAAAAGTTGTCCCTTCTATATTCGAGGGGAGAGGAAGCATCGGCTCTCCATCCTCATTCATCTGTCTGTGAATGTGGCTTTGGGCATCTCTCTGGGATGCTTGGTAGAGTCTCTCACATTCTGAGACGCATCCTCTGAAAATGCTCATGCACCCCTAAGGCTCATGTATCGTTTGGGACAGATGTGCTTGCCTTGGAAATTGTACCTGGGACTAGAAGTTATTTTCAGTTTGCTTCTTATAGCATACCCATGTGGCTGTTGCCTCTTGGTCAAGACATATTCTCTTTTCAGCACCGACCTTGAGGAAGAGCTCCGGTCTGCTCTGGTTTCTAGTTATGACCTATTTAGATTAACTTGGGAGGAAGCATATTCTGTCCAGATGATGTCAATGGTTTAGGAAAGGAAGTCTGAACCAAAGAATACTTTCTGCAGGTTCAGATCATAAAATACAAAGCAGTAACACGTCATCTCCATGCCCCTACATTTAAATATGGTGCAGAGAATGGACACCTCCCAAAGAAACCCCATGTTCTTGCTTTGACACTTACAATTCTGTACAATCATCTCAGATTGTCTGATTCCTGACAAAATAGTCTAGTTCAGTTCTAGTAATGAGTCCTTCAATTATAGTGATTAATTTTTAATGCTAAAGATTAATACAAGAACCTGTTTAAACATTTGCCAGGAGCTAAGAAAAATAATTTAAAATAATTGATTCAAAAGCCTGTAGAGACACTCATTTCAGGGCCAGATCCCCTAGCAGGTATCTGGCTGCTGCTCTGTGATGTGGATTGGACCACACAGAAGAAAAATGCAGAAGTGTGAGGAGTTTGATTCTACCTTTGTAACCATTTTGAAAAGAAAAAAAAATATATATATATATATAGAGAGAGAGAGATTTGATTTTCCACGAACTATTTTTCTGGGGGAAGACATTAGAAACCTGGCAGTGGTTAATTGTATGAAGAGATTTAACATGGGGCTTTATTTTATAAACTACAGTTTTTTGAACTATTTGGAATTGTGGTTATTAGCATGGGTAACTTTTTTATTAACAGCAGTATGGTTACTTAATATATCCATCAGGTGTTCATTATGCTGATACAGCCCTTACTTCTCAAGGGTGTCATAGTTCAAAAGTGTACTTCACTTTCTTCACAGACAATATTCCTTGTGGATTGGCAGGAGGTCTTGGGCCTCACCATGGAGGGGCTGCCCTCTGACCACGTGGCCCTCTCATCCTGACGGCAGAAGGAGAGAGTGGAGCACAGCACAGCACAGGCTCCTCGGCATTTAATCAGGAAGCATGACACACCTGTTCAAATTGCAATGGCCATTGCTAGTTCCAAGACCGATTGAAAGGAGGGCTGAAAGTTAGAAATGTCCTTTAAATAACCCCTGACCTCAGAGACAGCACTATGTTAGATACATAGATACTGTTTCTGAGACTACAACAGCTGGCATAAAAATGTTTCTCAGGAGTGCCTGGGATAACTGGCATTTGCTGCTCTTGGCTATGTAACTCTTTCATGGGCTATGTCCTCTTTACCTTTTTCAGTGAGGATACTGCCATTTCAGGTGTGACTCCTCATGGCTACAAAATGACTGCCACCGCTCTTCGGATCAGGTTCTCGTGCTGCTACACTAAAAGGTAGGAAAAGATGTTTTACTTCCTGGTCTCTATCTGCAAGTTAATAGAGGTTAGGTTTGAGTGCATGCACCTAAGTTTTGCAGTGGCTTAAATACACAGGAGAAAATTTTATTGGGTTGTTGGAAGCAGGGATGTTTTTACACTTTCATGACTCTATCAGAGTCCCAGATTTCTTCTGTTGTTATGCTCTGGTATCCCTAAGGAATCTGCCCTGAATTGCATGGTTCATGGTGGTCATTGAAGGCTCATTAGTTATACATCAGCTTTCATAGAAGCCGGGAGGTGGAAAGAGATTAATAGGAGGGAAATAGGTCTGCACATCTTGTCTTTTGAGGAAGATACCCCAGAAGCTTCCACTGAGTCTTTGCTTCCTTCCCATTTTCCAGAACTCAGTGATATCCTACCTAGCTGGGAACACATTTATAAAATACATAATACTATAATGTTTTTGTAGGCTGTTCTAAAATATTACTTCTGTTTCCTACTTTCAAACACTAAGCTGGCCTTTAACAGAGGATTGCCATAATATTTAGTGAAGCTGATTCTAGAATTTTGCTTCTGTGTTTCTGCAGGACTTCTAATAGCAATACTTCTTAACAAATACAGGTTTTGAAATAGAAATTCTAAAGATTTTCAATAATGAAGAATATACAAATTAACTCAAAAAACTTTTTGGCAAAGAAAGGATTATCTATATTTCAAGCTTTGTCAAAGGTTGCAAACAGAAGAAAATCTCAAATGCCATGTGGTTTGTGAGTGCTTTCACTTTGAGGTCATATCATATCCTTTGTGTGTCTAGTCGTCTATGCTGCTCTCAAAAGTGTCATATTAAAATGTAATAATTAGATTCTTGTTCATGGTATACTCAATAGTGTAATACTCTTCACTGAAGATAGAGTGGTGTAAATAAATGGTTTTGGTAACTTCAAAGGAAATACCATATAGATCCAAAGAAGTTAACTCTAGAACTTCTGATAATCCAAGCACATCATATCAGCTAAACATTTACTGGATATTGTGAAGACAGCATCAACATACAGATAATAAATGCCAATGGCATAAAAGCTCTAGTTCATTGACTTCATGTCTCCTGGAACCTCAAGTTTATCGTTTTGGTTGTTTTTTGTTTTTAGCTTATAATGTCAAGATAGCTGCAATCAGCCTTCCAAGATATATCTAAGGTATTTGTTTTTCCTGGAATTTTCACCTTATTCCCCTGAAGAGCAAAGGAGGTAAAGAAAGTAAAACCTGACAGATGTCTGATATTATGTGCACACTAGTTTTTAAAATGGTGAGCCCAATTAAATGTAGTTATTGACTAGCTCAAGGGTCCTGGATCATAATAATTTTCCAGTCATGCATTTCTAACAGGATCTGGACAACTATTTTTTCATGTTAGTTTTCAAAACAAAACTATGAACAACAGCGAATGATTTATCCTATAACGTGATTGAAACTTAATGTAGGTCCCTCTTCCTGGATGTTTCTTTTCCAGAATTTTTCACTGAATAGAATGTGGACTTTTTAGAGTAGACAGTTGAATGCCATCACTGTCACAAATTGAATCTTCAGAAGCTTAAAATTAGTATCAGTTGGAATAAGAAGATGCTCATCAGAAGACTTTCCTGGCTGATACCCAAGAGACTGGGCTGCGTGAGGGCAGGAGGTATGGTAGAGGCTGCTGGCCATCATTTCGAAACTCCTGCTAAAACAACGGTAGGCACCTAATCACCACCAGTAGCAGATTACAGTGTTTGATGAGCTGCAGCTGGTTATCTATGTAGTGGACTCACCAGACAGTGCCGAAGTATGCTCATTAATTGTCGTATCACTAAAGTGGGACAAAGAAAAACCATTTGTCTCCTGATAATGATGCAGCTGAGAAGTACTAATGGGGTAGAAGTTTGGGGTCATCACTGCCTGAACAATAGGGATTGAAAATAGAGAAGAGGGTCAGGCAGAGGATGCGTGCTAGACACAGCCCAGGACTGATGTCTCTCTGAAAGCATATTTTGTTGGGAGTGGGGGCACTGCCTGTTGTACTGAAATCACACAGCCATGTTGTAAATTATGAAAATAAGACGGGCCTAGGCAGGTATAGTCACAGACTAGTTAGTAGAAATTATGAGAAAATGCAAATGCTAAACTCTTGCAATTAAACTTCAGAGATAACAAAACATTATTCATCAAAAAACTGTAATTTTTTTCCCAAAAATATGTCTATTTTACATTTAAACCATGTAAAGGATAGAAGAAGAGAATGCAAAAAGTTCTTAGGGTTGCAACCGACTGGGTCTTTGGATTTCTTAAATCAAAGGAGAGGGTTAGGACATGTGGCAGAGAGAACAGGGGTTGGGGGGCCTGCACTTGGCCTTTTTCTGTCTGGAAGATGCTTCCCAAGTCAGGGGGGAGCCCCACACTCTCCATCCTGTTTCCTGGACCTCCTCCTCAGAGATCCTGGTGACGCCTGCTAAAAACTCTCTTTTCCTCGAGTGCTCACTATTCCCCATTTTATGCCTAGCACACCTCTCCTCTAGCGTTACCAATGAGATTTTCTCTTCCATGAACCTGAACCAGCGTAATCTGACAGTGCAGACACAATCAGAGTGGAAAAGAAAACAAAATTAAGGTGAGAACCACTGATGAAGGAGTCGGCTACCCTCACGCTGTTGGTTCTAGAGCAGGACTGTGGAGGGCATTGTGTGTTCAACTAACGGGAGGAAAGGAAACTTGTCACCCGCCTCACAGCCGCTGCCTGTGACTGCCATCTGGGTAGATCTCTGAAGTGTAAACCATGACGAGAAGGATGTGATCAGAAATAATAGTTGTGCGGTAATCAGGAGGGAAAGGCTGTAACAGCCATCACGTCCTGGGAAGGCTGGATTTAATAAAAACCTGCGTGTGCAGTCAGACTTAGCTTTTATGGTCACACATTTACAGCTACTAAAAGCATTATCAAGTAATTTCCCACAGAAAACAACGTTGTTTTGAGGAGTCTGAAAAGCTCTTCAAACCTATTTCAAGCCACTGATTTTATCATTTTCTTTGTGTAACTTTTTATTCTTCTATGATTTCAAATTTATGGAAAATTTTCAAGATTCACGCAAGGAACTTCAGTTCAAATTTAGGAATTGTCTGCTTTTCCCCATTTGCTTTCCCTCCTTCTCAATCTCTCTCTCATATGTATTACATATTTATATTTATATTTATATTTATATTTATATTTATATTTATATCTTTTGGAACCATTTGGGAGTGATTTCGGGACACTCTACATTCCCTTCCTGAGCTTGTTGTGATTGCCTGCCTGGCAGAGTCACCCAAGCCTGATTCCAGAAGGGTTCGGGCCATCCAACAGCCTCACTTGAACAGGTGGTCACAGTTTTCTGTGGAGTTTGTACGCATTGCACGAGACTACTGAAAGATGCCCTGGACGATCAGCATCGCAGACCTTCTCGTCCCTCCCTGCCTCACGTGTTAATAACCCACCTACCTTCTGCTTCCCAGTCAGGACATCACCCCAGTCAGCGCATCACGACTCCCTTCTTTGCCACTTGATTCAGAGGCAAGAGGAGAGCTCAAAATACCCAGGAGACAGTCTCAACTTCCAGTCCAGTGGGCTTGCTTTTTGTGTCCCCTGTTGGAATCGTTTTCCCCTTTGGACGTAAGACCTCTAGACCAGCAGAACCTAAAATCATAGCAAATCAGGCAAATAAGCCAGGATCAAAGTCAAATTACGGAGCACTGCTTTCCATACAAAGGAAAGTAATGTATGTCAGGGTGTGCTGATGCCTAATGGTAATGACATTCTCAGGACAGTGGACCCAGAGAAAGGCAGCTGTGAATTGCAAAAAGCTACATGTCAAGCAGTGATTAAAATTAGTGGCTGCCCTTTCTCGACAGAGAAATCAATACCAATGAATGTAAGGTTTGCCTTCCAAGGAGGAAACAAATGGTTCAGACCACTGCTGTAGATGTCTTCCAGATGACTACACCGAATTGCAGAGGGCCCACGTGTGGGGCCTACTGTATTCTTTGTGATGCTTATGCCCCAGAGGCAATCTTTAGAGCTCCACATGAACAAAGTCAATCTGGAAACCCAGTGAACAAGCTACAGGGGATTTAAAAAAGATTAGAGCTCTGTTGTTTCTAATTTTTAATCTGTCCGTTCACTTTCGTTTTCAGCAGAAACCTGTGTGTTTCTATTTACCATACAGAGTAGCCAAAAATGATCAAAACTTGAGTAACAACAATACTTTCTGAATTAAAAATGAGTAGGGCTTGGAGTGTCTGGGTGGCTCAGTCCATTAAGCATCCCTTGATTGCAGTTCAGGCCTTGATCTCAAGGTCATGAGTTGGAGCCCTGCACTGGGCTCCATGCTGGGTGTGGAACCTAGTTTAGAAATATGTGGGGCACCTGGGTGGCTCAGTTGGTTAAGTGCTCGACTCTTGATATCAGCTCAGGCCATGATCTCGGGGTCAAGGGATCGAACCCTGTGTTAGGCTCCATGCTCAGCATAGAGTTTGCTTGACAGTCTTTCCCTCTCTCTTTGTCACTCCCCCTTGCTCATTCTCTCTCTATAATTAATCAATAAATCTTTTAAATATGAGTAAAGCTTTATTGTCCTATAAAGACAAAGCGTCAGTGAGTATTATAGTGTGTACCGGTAACCCTAAGAAAGAGATACAAAGAGATGTATGTGATTCACAAAATACATCCAGGCATATCATGTATTAACACCAGGCATAACAGTGATATAAATCACTGATCTTATTCTGATTTTCTCAATTTTATATGGACTCGTGTGTGTGTGTGTGTGTGTGTGTGTACAAGTGTGCATATGCATGTTTATTTTATTTCTATACAATTTTATCCTGTGCATAGTTAGTACTGCAGTCAAGATTCTAAACAATTCCACCATCCTGAGGAGCTCTAGGGTTGCCTCTAATAATCCCCACACCGCTGTCCCTAATCTGTGACAGTCACTGATCTCTCTCTACCTAGAATTCTGCCATTTCAAAAATGGAAACTTGAGGGCAGCATGTTAAGTGAAAGATGCCCGTCAGAGAAAGACAAAGACTGTAGGACTCCACCAAGATGAGGAATCTGCTCCGTAGTCAGCTCCATAGAAACAGGATGCAGCACAGTGGTTATGGGAAGCGGAGGACGGGGAAATAGGCAGTTCTTGTTTAAGGGGTGTGGGGTTTCAGGTCCGCAAGATGAAAAAGTTCTGGAGGTTGGTTGCACAAGAATGTGAGCATCCTTAACATTATCCACCTGTACACTTGCAAATGGCTAAGAAAGTAGAACCTGGGTGGCTCAGCGAGTTGAGCATCTGACTTTTGACTTCAGCAAGGGTCATGATCTCAGGGTCATGAGATCCAGCCCTGCATCGGGCTCCACATGCAGTGGGGAGTCTGCTTGAGTTTCTCCCTCTCCTTCTGCCCCCCCCCACTCTCTCTCTCTCTCTCTCAAATAAATAAATCTTTTAAAAAAAGAAATGGTTAAGATGATAAATTTATGTTATTATTTTTTTAACCATGATTTTAAAAAATTCGATGATCAGTTAGCACACCTGTGGGGGTCTGTTCTTGTGTTCTCTATTCTGTTCCACTGATCTACATGTCTTCCTTCCACCAATACCTTGTTGTTGACTGCTATAGCTCTGTAAGATTAGTCTCAAAATCAGGCGGGCTGATTCCTCCCACTTCACTCCTCTTTGTTAAGATGGCCTTAAGTATTCCATGACTCAAAATTGGAAAAAAATAGAAACAGGGGTCTTTACTTTTTATAGTTACATGACGTCAGTACTGTTTTTCTTTGATTGTTCTGCGTACATTAACAGACTCTCACATGCATGAGACACTTAGTAAATATCATATATACGTTCTTGTCTTGCTTCATATCCTTGGTGAGGGCACATTGTTTTCATGCCCTAGGTAGCAGCAACCTCAGCTGAGCTGCCTCATGGAGGAGGGCCCTCCATGTTTGCTTTCTGGGGAGGGCCAGAGTTGGAGGACAGGTGGAAGCCGTGTCTTTGACTTCACCACCACACAATGACCAGTCAACAGATTCGGTTTGACTCTTCACAACTGACCCCTCCTGCCTCAGGGCAAACACAGCAGCCCCAATCAGGATGGCCAAGACATGAAAACAACTGAGGTGTCCATCAAATACGATGTGGGATACATGTAATGAAATATTGGTGAGCCCTAAAAATGAGGAAAATGCTGCTGTTTGTGGTGATGTGGCTAGACCTGAGGGGTGTTATGTGAAATAAAGTAAGCCAGACAGAAAAAGACAAATTCTGCCAGGTACCACTCCTATGTCTAAGACAAAGTCAGACTCATGGAAATGGAGAGCACAAAGTGGTTGCAGGACAAGGGTGGTGGAGTTAGGAAGAGGCTGGCGAAATGGAATGAATTCAAGAATGTAAAACTTGGTATGATAGTTGATACCACTGTATTATACAACTGAAATTTTCTAAACGTTCTCACATATGAAATGCTAAACAGGCAAGGTGATGAGTGTGTTCAGTGACTTGGGTGGGATTCTTTCACAGTGAATACATACATCACATCGTCATGTCAGACACTTTACCTATCTTGCAATTTTATCTGTCAATTATACCCCAATAAAGCTGAAAAACCCCAAGATGTTAGAATTACACCTGAGGACAATTGTAAATTAGTCCCTGTGCTGGTGGAGAGATGAGCTTTCTACTTTCTAAAAGTTACATTCAGAGGTGGAAGTGAAAATTCCCTGCGTGGGAGCACATGGATAAGTTACTTTTACAGTTACCTTATTCTCTGAACAAATTGTTCCCTCTCTGCTTCCTCAGACTTAGAGAGCGGGTCTAGGAATCCTTTGGCCTCCAGGATTTTTCACCTGTTTTGTTTTTGTTTTTAAAAATAAATAAATAAAAGCTAACATGTGTTTTAGGTTTTCATCCCATGAGATGACAGTTATTTCCTGAATAATCTGGTAAATAATTAATCTATTTATTAAATCGATACTAGTGATTACACATTCAGGTGGGGGCTCCTGGAATGGATTTTCCCTTTATAATCTACCTAGTTCTTGACTTGAGAGTCACTGACTTGTTGACAGAAATGAAATTTCATCCCATGCCTGCCACCACCTCATGACCCAGTTTCGGAAGATTGCTGACTAATGTATGGGGAGCTATGTGTTGATCAGTATTCTCAGAGAAGGATCTATTTGCTTTCTGCCTCTGCCCTTCCTGGGACATGTCTACAAGGTATTTTCTCCAATCAGAATTTCACTGAGTCCAGGGATCATGTCAGCCCTGGTATCTACTCTTAATTCCATCTGGGTCCTGCACAGTGGCTGATGTGGGAAGATGACCAACAAATCCACTGACTGAGAGGACAGGACGAAACAAATCCAAGATGAGAAACAGGAGAAAAGATAGGACTTCAAAATATGTGTTTTCCAAGCTTTCAGACTTCTTCAGAAAAGAGAGCAGCACAGTAATCCATGTTGATTGGTGACAGCAGCCATCAGTTTTTAATGAAACCTTGGAGAAAACCCAACCTTGCCCAGACTCAGTGTCTTCATCAAAAAAAAAAAAAAAAAAAAAAAAAGCAGCTTATCCTTTGGTCTAAGGGAACTACTAGAGAGCGATATTTTAAACATAAAGTATACAAAGCTGACTCTTCTATCACTACTATTAATTTGAAATGTTCCTAAGCTTGACACTGATACCGCTAACATCTCTTTTGTGAGTAAAGTCATGCTTATTCAGTTAGTTACTGAGCATATACTTTGTTCCAGGCATCATTTCCAGCCTTAGAGATACATCAGTAACCACACAGATAAAAATTCCTACCACCACACAACTTGCATTGCCAGATAGTGTGCAAAAGGTAAAAGAAAAGAAAGATAGAAACACGAAATATGTTGTACATGGGATCGTAGCTATAAGGACGGAGCTGAAGTGGGGCAGGTGTTGGGACTGTGTGTGTTTGGGTAGGAAGATGAGACCCACAGAAGGCGGTCAGAAAGTATGAACTGTGAAGTCAGCATTAGAACAAAGACTTGAAGGAGGAAGAGGAGTGATGTGTGGATGTCTGGAGGAAGAATATTCCAGATGAAGGGAGCAGCCAGGACCAGGGCCATGAATCAGGAGTGCGTCTAGCTCAGCAGAGAAAGAGGGAGAGTAGTATAATTCCAAAGTGAAGGGGCCCTCTGAGGCCATTATCAGGCCTTGTTTTATTCAGATTGAGGTGAAAACAGTGGTGAGTCTTAGTTTTGTCGGGGATGGACTTGGGGGTGGAAGCATGGAAGCAGAGATGCCAGTCATCCTGAAAAGGTGTGGTTATAACCCAGTGAGAGATGCTGGTGGCTTGGATCAGTGTGCCAGTAGTGAAGGCAGTGAGAAGGGGTGAGGTTCGGGATGTGTTTGGAAGACAGTGCTGACAGGATTGGGTAACAGTTGGGATGTCCAATCTGAGAAAAATCCGAGTTTTAGGATGACACCAAGTATTTGTGGTGTCTGAAGAACTGGAAGAGCGGAATGGTCCTTCATAGACACAGGAAGACTGGAGTGGGAGAGGTTTGCTGAGGAAGATTGAGAGCCGCAGTTAGAACTTTTTCTGTCTCAGCCGTCCAAGAGGAGAGTCAAGCAGGTGATTCTATTTGCAAATCTGGGGCTAAGGGGAGAGATTGCTGGGGATATATGACCTTGAGAGTCCTCAGAACATGGTGCAGGTGATACAGACTGTATTTTCCATGAGTTTATGAAAAGTCTGGCATGAATGATGGTATAGACATCAGTAAAGAGGGTGTAGCAAGTTAGAAAGAAATATGCCATGTGTGAGAGACAGATTTCATCTTCCTGGATAGCCTTGGAGGGAATCAGATTTTGCTTCTGTACCATGATACATCCACACAATCTACTTTATGTGCCTTCAGAATGGAAATACATTTCTTTGAGGCAGATGTAGTGTGGGAAAGGCAAAGTATGTCTCCGTTGGCACAATTCATTCTTCAGGAAGAGACTGACAAATCCCAGACTTCTACTTCCAAACTTCTCCATCAAACAGCCCCCCTCCTTCCATCCTCCAAGATGCATCTGGATAGGAGGAAAAGGAAAGAGAGAGTCCATTGGATAACATGCCCAGCACTTCCTGATAAAGATAAAAAATGGAAGCCCAAAACCATCTATTAAGCACCTCGTTTCCTGTGGGGAGGAGCAGGGTAAGTCCAGAAACATTGGATGGACCTTCTCTCTCCTTTCTTGTTCTCTCTCCTGTAACTCCTCTTTTGTCTACTCAGTGAGTCCTAAAGTCACAGAGTAGAGCATTCAAGGATGCATGTCTCAATTAATTAGGACTTGAACTGAAATCTGTGTAAGATTGTAAGGTAGTGCTGGCTGTGGTAACAGATAGTCCCCACATTTCAGCCATAGAATGATAAATGGTCTTTGGGGAAGGAGGTGGGATTTAGGCATGTGGGCTGTTGGAGACTCTGCCTCTTTAATATGTGGTTTCTAAGGCCCCACTGGGCACTGTCATCCTAGCTGGAGATAGAGAGCATGGAGAGAATAGCCTGCTTTTTTTCTTTTTTTTAATTAAAAAGAATTTTAATTTAAATTCAATTAGCCAACTTACAGTACATCATTTGTTTCAGATATAGTGTTCAATAATTTATCAGTTACATAGAACACCCAGTGCCTATCCCATCATGTGCCTTCTTAATGCCCATCACTTGGTTACCCTCTTTCCCCACCCACCTCCCCTCCAGTAACCCTCAGTTTGTTTCTAGAGTTAAGAGTCTCTCTCATGGTTTTTCTCCCTCTCTGATGATTTCCTATTCAGTTTTCCCTCCTTTTCCCTAAGATCTTCTGTGTTGTTTCTTATATTCCACACATGAGTGAAACCATATGAGAATAGGCTGCTTTTAAACATCTCAGCCTGGACAGGCTATTTACAAAGTTCTTCCAACAGCAAAGGGAGCATCAAAAGGTGGGGAATAAGGAAAACTGAGGACATGGGGGTAAAATGAGGTACCACGCCAGTGCCCTAAGATAAAGAAGGTAGATAGGAGGTGAGCCACCCAGGCCACCAAGTTGTCCGGACATCTTCTTATTCCCAAGCAGAGGATTTGTAAGCTTACATTCCTTCTTTCATTGTGATCCCATTAACAGGTGAGTAGAATATATTTCCTGGGTTTGTGGATTTGGAGAAAGTACAGGGCAAGAGTCACAAGTTGATGAAGTAACTGTGAGGTGTGGGGGTAGCTGGGAGGTGAGGCTAGAGCTTACCTGATTTTCCACAGAAACACTGAGCCTGTTTTCTGAGTACAAAGGCACAGTCGCGGGGGGGGGGGGTGGCAGGAGGGAGAGAAATACAAAAAAGAATGTGTTCTTTGTTCCATCTGTATGACTAGAAAATTATACTTATATTGTCAAATTAGATTCTACTCCCTAACCAAGTAAGGGCTGATCACAGGAGGACATTGAGAGCAACCCTGAGCCTGGAAGTGATTTTTGAAAAGACAACCAGAGTGTGCATCGGAATGGGATTCTGGTGAGGAAAAGTAGTTGTTTCTTTTAGATTTTTATAGTTGCTTTCCTGGGATTTTCCCATCTGAACGTTGTCATTTTCCCTTTTTTTATATTCTCAGAAAATATTTGACTGTTATGAGTTCAAGAGAATATGCGCTGATAGCAGTGGGGAGAAGGAAATAAAAGGAACATGGAAGTAGAGAGAGCAAAGACAAAATCAAGAGGAAAAAAAGGAGAGGAGTTGTGAGTTAAAAGACCAGGGAGGAAGACAGGAGTCCAACATCCAGCCTCAATAGGGTGTACAGGGGCGCTCTTCATGGGTGCGCTTCCGCGGCCGCCCAGCAGGGGGCAGACTTCCGCCTCGTTTCCGTCTCCGTCTTCAGGGTCACAGAGCCTTCTCAGACCCTAAATGATCACAATCGTCCATTATGTTTCTCAAAGATTTTTCACTGGCATCCACCTATTATTGGCCTGATATAAATTCGGATGACTGTGTATTTGCAGGCAGTCATCTGTGGTTTCTGCCGAAGTGGCGACTGTACACCCATTTACAAGGTGCTTGTATCTTCCGGAGCGCCAGGGTCCCCCTGCTCGGAAGACCAGATAAACCCCCGAGCGTTCGTTTTCACAGCGGACTTGGAACGTGTTCCAGCCTACGCTCTGGGACTCAACAAAGACTCCTTTCTGCCTGCGGAGACCCAGGTCCATGCCCCCTATCTTCCCCTGTGACCTCACTGTGTGGCCCCAAGCATGCCAGATAATTTCCAGGTCTTGGAAGTAATATATGTCTATTTCATCAAAGTTTCCTGGTGCTTGTTCCTGGGGGCATCTTGCAGTCATAATAGGAGCCACAGGGGTTGGTCCAACCACAACACTGGTAATTGATAGGCTGAGGCCAGCACACAGCAGATGGCCACAGGGCAAAAAATTAAATAAATAAAAAGGAAAGAAAAAATAAAAAACAAGACATTGATTTTTCCCTCTTCTGTAATAGTAATAGAATAAGAATAATGCAATCTCCAAATGGCGATTTAGTGGTTTTACTGAAAGATAAAGATGAAGCAATTCCAAAAGAGAAGTGAGACAGCATTCGCTAAGTGCTACTTCTTCCTAGCTGTTGTCCAGATTAGCAAGCAAATGGTACCCTTGTGATGAGGGATGCTTTCATCATCTCTGTAAACCATGAACTAATGAAACAAATCTACAGAGCAAAGCATGATACTGTCCTTTAATAAATAGCAATTCTCTTTCTCCATGTCTCTCTTTTTAAAATGATTTTATTTATTTATTTGAGAGAGAGAGAGCATGAGAAGAGGGATGGTCAAAGGGAGAAACAGACTCCCCACTGAGCAGGAAGCCCAATGCGGGACTCGATCCCAGGACTCCAGGATCCTGACCTGAGCCGAAGGCAGTTGCTTAACCAATTGACCCACCCAGACACCCTCTTGAGAGGGACAACATATCTCTTTTAAGCATGTCTCTTGAAAGGAACAGCATATCATTTTATGCATTCATTCGCTAAATTAGTGTTTTTGGTGTGCAGTCCCCAGAACAACATCACTTGGGAACGTATTCGAAATGCGAACTCTGTGCCTCTGCCCCAGGCCATTTGGATGAGATGCTCAGGAGAGTCACTCAGCGATCTGTGTTAACAAGCCCCCAGGTGTTGCTGACACCTGCTCTCTCTGGAGCAGCATGGCCCTGCCTCCTGTCCATATTCCGTTTTCAAGCCTTTCCACTTTCAAGCCACTTATGTGAGAAGGAAAATATCATAGAACCAGACCTGATGCATTTATAATTCACACTTCTAAGGGCTTCTTGCTTTTCTAATTTGTTTGTTATAAAGCCCAAGGCCACACCGACACCTTCTTCATGACAAGAGGATTAGTATCTGCACAGTGATGCCCTGGGAGACATTTCAAGGCATAAAGAAAATGGGTATGAAGAACGAGAGGGAGTAATTCATTGAAAATCATAACGTTGTTCAAAAAACACCATGATTTTGCAGACTTTATTCTGGGGATCACCTCTCCACAGAGGAGTGGGGCACGAGACATCATTTTAATCCAACACAGAGTAAGGGGACATGAATTCAACGATTTCAGCCCTCTGGTTGACAAGACTGGGATTGGAAAGGAGCTCATGGACTAATGTTTGTCATGGTGACATTATATATACTCACTAGGCTCCCTTATTATGACCTTTAATGACCCCCCCTCATTTCCTGTCTGTTGAGGGTTTGATATTTCTGGAACTTTTCCTCTTTTCTCCCTCACCCCCATCATGTTCTAATATATTTCAGTTTATTTTAAAAAAATTAAAAAGGGTTTTTTTTTTGCACAATTGTGAGAGCAATTTAATATCCTTTTAGAACTGATGTCTACTTCATATATTACAAAATTGCCCTCCTGTAGTGTACAGTTGGGTGAGTTTTATTTGACTCACAAACCTGGCCAGGCTCACCACCATCTATGCAGTTATAGAACTGGGGAACACAGTTGTTTTCCTGTCATTCATTCCTATAAAACATGGAGTGGAGTGGACTGAATCCGGGTCCATCCTGACAGCACCTGGGGTGTCAACTCATGGGAAGGAGTAAATCTGAAATACACAACAGCATCACCTAGTGAACCATCAAGACATACTTTGCTTCTTAATCCCTGCAGCACATGAATGCAGAAAGTTTGGTACGGTGACGTAACCTGTTCCACATCATTTCTGAGTCTTCTTTTGGTATAGTTTCAAAGATTTAAAGAAATGCCAATCTTCTCAGCTTCACAGAAACAAGAGTAAAAATAGAGAGATCGCAAACTCCCCACCTTCTTCCAGACATTGATTATTACCTGGTTCTTGTTTATGAGACAGAGAAGCCACCAAGAAACAAGGACATGTTGGGAAGGAAGCTGCACCTCCCCCACCCACCCCCACCCCCCAGGCCTGGAGTGCTGGGTCTGCAGCAAAAGGGAGGGGGACCATTGGCATCTCTGGGCTTCCTGCCCCCTACACAGCCCACACCCTTCTGGAAAGCAGAGCCATGCATCCAGGTTTCCCCGGCCTGGAGTTAAGATCTGTGGTCCTGCCAAGTCTCCTCTGACCAAATGGCTTTGATCCTGCCTCCCTGATCTGGGACATCTTTTCTGAATCCAGAGGAAACACCCACTCCTAAGCCCTGCCAACAAGGTCAAGACTCCTGGGTATTTCCCCAGCCCTCCTGGGTGCTGTGCAGCTAGATTCTGCCCAATGCATCCCCCTGGCAAGTCGAAGCAGAGGGGAGATCCGTTTTGATAAAGCACGGACGAATGAACACAGAGACCTGCAAACCGTGGCGACCTGCAGTCTGGCCTCTGAGACGTAAGTAAGAGCAATTGCTCAAGTTGTCGGATCAACACGCCGAGCTGCAAGGTCACCGCAGACATCGGAGAACACCAGGGTTTCCGAGCGAGAGCAGGACGCTGGGCGTCTAGACCCTGATTCCGAAACCACATGGGATGCCAGAGGGCTGCTGTGTTAGAAACACCGGAGCCCCGTGTCATGGTCCATGCTCCTCTGCCAAGGGAGCAGCAAGCTGGCCTGCGGCCCTGCGCACCTCACACACCCTGAGTGCCCCCCAGTCCTCCTGCAGCCAATCAGAAGAGAGTTCAAAGGGCCTCCTGCCATGACCGCGGTGACTGCCATTATCTGGGCGACAGCGAGAGTTTATACACATATATATGCAAAACGGCCTTTTACCGGCGTTCCAATTTGATAAAAGAGCGAAAACAGCATATGGGACGTGCTTAATGAAATTAAAAATTAAATACATTTATTGAGAGCCCAACATACGTGCCAACTGCCATAAGTTAACCCAAGTTCACGTTTTTAAAACTTGATGGACTAAAATACTGTTTGAAAATGCATTTTCTTTTGTGATTTTTGGTTTAGAAGAGGAATCATTTTCTAAGAACTGACTGAAAGTTATTCATTTGATATACAAGAATGATCATTAATGTTCATTTCTCTGTCCATGAATTTATTTATTCAACATTGTGGTGCTTCTGCCATATTCTGTGTCCTGTGCTGGTTGGTGGTAGCAACAAGGCATGACTTTCTTTGTGGGGCCCAGAGCCTAGCTAGTGGGGACTTTAACATGACTTTCAGGAAATACCAGCAGATCCTAAAGTTCCCTTAGATTCTCCTGTGTGTTGGGTATTTTTTTGTTTGTTTTTTCCCTGCTGATTGACTTCTTCTCTACTCAAAAGATTGAGGTCTTAATTACTGACACTCTATGACAAAAGAATAAGGATAAATTCACTTTTCCTCTCTTAATCCAAGGAACCAATATTCCATATAAAAGTTCAATTTTCTTTAGAAGGAAAAAAGATTGACTCAAGAAAAATATTTTCCCATGGGGCACCTGGGTGGCTCAGTCAGTTAAGTTTCTGCCTTTGGCTCAGGTCATGATCTCAGTGTCCTGGAATCAAGTCTCTCATCAGGCTCCTTGCTCAGCAGGGAGACTGCTTCTCCCTCTGTCTGTCTCTCTCTCTCTCTCTCTCTCTCGATCTTTCTCTGACTTTGACAAATAAATAATAAATTTTTTTTGACAAAAGAAAGACATTTCCCATAGTTGTAAATTTCCATTTTTTTTTTGAAATCACAAGGAAGGAAACAAAATTTAGATACAATTTTGAAAATAAATGTCTTTATTAACAGTATTCATAAAGCATCAAATTTCAGATGGAAAAAAACCCTATTTTGAAGATGTTAGGATTGAAGTCCAGGGAATAATAGATTTGAATTTAAAGCTGTAGAGGTGTCATTATTACACAACTTTTTCACAAACAGATAGGATGAGTTTTGTATGTAATTTAGCCACTGAAAGCCCATGTGAAAGGTATTTTAACCTTTAGCTTTATGACAGAAGGGAACATTAACTCGAACCCTATTCTCTCCAGTTTCTGGAGTCCACCATAAAATCTAGAATCTTCAGTCAGTACTGAAGCCCACGTGCTGTATTTAGGCATAGTCTTTTGCTCCAGCTATCTCTGAGCTGTGACTCTGGTAGGTGCTAACAGTGACAGGTTTTCATATGTTCCACCACTAGAGTTGCTTTTGTAAGAACTTTTTCTACAGCTAAGCTACTAGAAGAGCACTTTGGAGTTTGAATACAGTGTCTTATTTAGTCTAGATATGTGAGGACCCCCATGGTATAATAAGGTACAATTTACTTGTTTTCCATTCAAATGACGAACCCAGTCCTATGACACAGAGTGACCGTAGTTATGAAGCAGAGAGTTGGATGGTCAGATGCAGGCAATTCAAAAGGGTGAACATTCTTCCCTGATCTGTGCAAAATGGCTTATATCTGTAAGATGATTGCAGGAACTATCGCTAATGGATGTAGTCAATAAAGTTTGCTAAATGACATTAGGAAAAACTAAGATTTTGGAAGGACAGGCTAACATACGAGAGAAAAACCCAAGACCACCACACACTGTGATGTTCAATCATGTAGGACGTGTTATACATCCTCAAAGGGACCCTGGTCTTAATCCACTGTTAAGAGTAGACTTTGAGGATGCCTGGGTGGCTCAGTCAGTTAAGCGTCTGCCTTCACTTCAGGTCATGATTCCAGGGTCCTGGGATAAAGCCCCACACCAGGTTCCTTGCTCAGTGGCGAACCTGCTTCTCCCTCTCCCTCTGCCTACCAGTCCCCCTGTTTGTGCTCTCTCTCTCTCTCTGTCAAATAAATAAATAAAATCTTAAAAAAAAAAAAAGAGCAGACATTGGTTGGGTGCTCTCACCACACACACACACACACACACACACACACACACACACACACACGGTAACTCTGCAGGTAGGTGGATATGTTAATGAGCTTCACTGTAGTCACTATTTCACTCATTACAGTGTAATATCATTGTGTATATCAAACTGTCATGCTGTACACCTTAAATATGTATAATTCTTATTTTAAGATTTTATTACAAATTTATACAGATATTTTGTATGTTAGAATATATAAAATTTTAAGAGATTTAAAAGTCGTTCAAAATCATGATGTCTTGGGTCTCCCATTTTGTATGGAAACCAAGTGTCTTTTCCACAAGGCCAGTCTCAGAGTGAAGGTGTGTTCTATTACCATTGTAAAGTAAGTTATTCCGTAATATGGTGGGTCATTTTGGGCCATTTTGAATTTATTATGTCAGCGGCTTTCACTCTGATTTGTTTCTTAAGTTTTAAAATCCATGAAATTTGAGGAAAGAACAAAACTTTTTTGCAGTGTACCACTACTGACAAATTAATCTCAGCTACTCCACTGAATGCCTGTATAAAAGCTTGGGTGCACTTGAGAAATTCAGGAATATATTGACCATCAGATATACCCCCACATGTCAGACTCAGGGTCCAACCAGCGGGCGGGCCCGTGTTGGGCACCAAAATAGACAGGTTGAGTCCTTATGCGACATACTGTGGGGGAGTCATGCCATTTCAACACTAATCCTAAAAAAGTTATTTTGGATGTTCTGCTGAAGTGTAATTAATTGAACTGACAATAACGGTATTACAAAAGAAAGGAGTTCTTTGGAAATCTGAAAATTTAATGGGAAATTTTATTAAATACATCATTTTGATTTGCAACCTTATTATGAAATTTTAAAAATTCATATTCTACATTTGGATTCTCCATATGTTTCTTTAATAAGCTGCAATAAAAATAGAATTTAGAAGGCATGCAGCATCCCGTCACTTTTATCTTTTATTTAATTAAACTTCCCTGGCTTGGTAAATCATATAATTCCATTCATATCAACTGTGGCATGGGCGGGGGTTTTTTTAACTTTTTTTTTCATTTGTTGAGCTCCATTGTCTTTTTAATATGCATTTTTTGCTAATTGTCAATAACTATTTGTGTTGTTTTTCATTCTTGTTATATTTTAAATATTCTCATATTGTTTTATGATCAGTGGAAAGCTTAATCTATTGATATCAGTAGGGAAATTTTGTATTAGCAAAATAAGAGGGTATAATTTCAATTGAAGGCAAAATGTATCACCATTCTAGACATCTCGGTGAGGAAGGACTGCAATCACTTGGTCTTTGGTTGATCCCGACCTCCAGTGGGTAAAGCCAAGACTATGAAGCCATTCTTACAATTTAGAAAACCTTGTGATTGAGTTCAAGTTGTAAAGCACTGTGGTCTGAAAATATGCATGGTGTAATCTCAGTCTTTTTGTACCAGTTGAGACCTGATTTGTGACCCAGTATGTGATCTATCCTGGAGAATGTTTCATGTGCGCTTGAGAAGAATGTGTATTCTGCTGCTCTGGGATGAAATGCTTCTGACTATATCAGTGAAGCCCATCGGGTCCAGTGTGTCATTCAAAGCCCTTGTTCCGTTGTTGATCATCTGCTGAAATGATCTGACCATTGCTGTCAGTGGGGTGTTAAAGTCCCCTACTATTACTGTACTATTATCATTGTGTTTCTTTAATTTTGTTATTAGTTGGTTTACATACTTCACTGTTCCCAAGTGAGGGGCATAAGTATTTATAATCGTTAGATCTTCTAGTTGGATAGACTCTTGTATTATGATAATAGTGTCCTTCTTTATTTCTTATTACAGTCTTTGGTTTAAAATCTAGTTTGTCTGGGGTACCTGGGTGGCTCAGTGGGTTAAGCCTCTGCCTTCAGCTTAGGTCATGATCTCAGGGTCCTGGGATCAAGCCCCACAGTGGGTTCTCTGCTCAGCGAGGAGCCTGCTTCCCCCTCTCTCTCTGCCTACTTGTGATTTCTGTCTGTCAAATAAATAAATACAATCTTTTAAAAAAATAAATAAATAAAATCTAGTTTGTCTGAAAAAACGATTGCTAGTGCAGTTTTCTTTTGAAGTCCATTAGCATGATAAATGGTTCTCCATCCTCTCACTTTCAATCTGGAAGTGTCTTTGGGTCTAAAATGAGTCTCTCACAGACAGTAATCTCAGCTACTCCACTGAGTACTTGACAGGTCTTATTTCTTCTATCTAGTCTGATAACCTATGTCTTTTGATTGGAGCATTTAGTCCATTTACACTCAAAGTAATTATTGAAAGATATGAATTTAGGGCGATAGGTGGGGAATAGCCATTAAGGAGGGCACTTGTAGTAATGAGCACTGGGTGTTGTATGTAACTAATGAGTCACTAAATTCTACCTCTGAAAGTTTAAAAAAAAAAAGGATGCTTTCTAAAAAAAAAAAAAAAAATAATAATAATAATAATAATAATACAGATCAGAAAAGCTGACTCCCATCCTTGGACATAACCTCCACCCAGAACAGAAGCAGGTAAGTCTTTCCTGAGTTTTACACTTGTCAGTGTATTCTCCAAATAAGCAATGGAATCAGTCTAGGTGTTTCCACTTTTTAGAATCTTTTCAGAACTTTTTGTTGTTGTTGTTATGATGGTGTGTGTGTGTGTGTGTGGGTGGGTGGGTGTGTTTGTGTACATGTGTGCACATAAAGATAAAATTCTTTGAGTTTAGGGAATACACTTTCTCATGTAGGTTTATTTATAGATTTGCCTTTCTTTATATTTAGTAGTGGAGGTAAGGTGCTTGTTGTGAATATTGTTCCAGTCTTTCTAACCTGAACTGGAAATTCAAAAGCCTTATAAAAATGCCAAGGTAACTAGTGTCCCCAAAGTGAATGTCCCTTGCTTAGATTTCAGCAAAACTGCAATATGCCCCATTCAAATGTGAATCTGTGCTTTAAGACAAAGCAGAGGAGTGGTGCCAAGCAGTCCTACTTGGCTGGAAGGGCTGTGCCTTCCACCTCCGCAAGCCTGTGTCTGATTCTGTCCGGGGTGGGAGTTTCTCAGAGCACCTGCTGCCTGACGGCTGTTTGTGGTCAGAAAATGAGGGACTCCAGATGTGCTCAGCGGAGTAGAGATCCCTCCTCTAATCACCAGTGCTTGTTTGTCCCCTTATTCCCAAAGGTCAGACTCAAACAGACTGCAGATTCCTGAGAACCCATCTCCCCAGGAATGGCTTTCGGATGGGGGACACGCCTGCCCAGGGCCTCCTCACCTGGCCAGGTGGAGACGTGCCTCCCCCCTCCTCGGCCCATGTCCCGGCTCTGCGGAGGTGAAGAGCATCATTCCTGCCCTGCCGAAAGGTGGGGCCAGTGAAGGAGATGGCTTTGTGTTCACCTGCGTAGGGGCTAACCCACACCATCCCCCCAAGAAAATTTGGTTAAGATGTCAAGATGGATGATTCTATACATGCACTAAGAGGAGATACAAGAACTTACTACCCACAGTAATGGTATTTTCTGGGGAGAGCAGGACAGGCCCTCAAGCAGGTCTAAAATAGGTTGTCAAAGCAGGAGAGATAGTAGCCTTGGGATGAACGGTGGTTATGGGCTGAGGACAGGGCAGCTACGTCTGCAGCAGCGCGAGGGTCATGGGCTTTTCATTGGTTCACCCAGGTTTGGAGCAAGAGGGAAAGCAAGAAAGTGGGGCTTGAGAACTATCAGAAAACATCCGGAATTGAGTCAGAGATTTAGGGTGAATTTTTCTTATAAGATCCCATTTGTTGGTGGATATTAAAAAGCATCTAGCCTAAACCTGTCCCATTTGTTTTGTTTTGTTTTTTTTTTTGTTTTTGTTTTTTCCTAAAAGGATAATTTTATCACCATGATCTTGGAGGTGAATGATTCAGCCATAGCCGCGGACGCTGACATCCCCAGTAAATAGTCCAGAACCTGTGGGTATGAGGAAGGCTAGTGACAAGGGCTGGCCAGCAGACGGAACTATTCTGATGGGAACACAAATGTGAACAATTCCAAGAATTTCAGTCTGTCGAAGCTGGCATTCTTATCCTTGCACCGTCTGTGCAAGGGGCCAGGGGACATTCTAGAATACATCTCAAGAAAGGATGGAACTTCCAGAAGCCTGTGGCTCCACTAAGCTTAGAAGGGGTTACTTGATATTTTGGCTACACAACCTACATTTTTTATTTTTAAGATAATAGAGGCTTATTCACAGGCATTCAGTTTGAGGACATTTTTCAGATATTTTCATGTTAAAGTTTGGATGAAGACCCTGGTTTGAAAAAGGGGTCTTTGCCTATTTCAGAGAGGCAGTGGTAGATAGAAAATAAACATCCTCTGAGCTATGTCTGTACTCTGGCATTCCTGAGGTTTGAGGGAGGGCCAAAGGTCTAGCACAGGTCACTACTGCTAAAGATGGAGACTCTTAACTTTGCACAGTGACTACGGATTTCTCCTAGACAGGACCCAAAGGACTGGAATGATGGAAATGGAAATGATGTAACTCCAATGGAAAGGTATCTGTGGACGTGCTAGCTTGGGTATAAGGAGATTTCTGTTCTAGAGATAGTGGTAGATCCTCTTCAACCATCATGTCCACGTGGGCAGGCACAGGCCACTCGGCCATGGCTCCAACACCACCATGATTCATCCACTCTCTGACCAAGGGCACGAGGTACAAAATTGGCTCAGTGGGTTGGGCCTCTGCCTTCGGCTCGGGTCGTGATCTCAGAGTCCTGGGATCGAGCCCCGCATTGGGCTCCCTGCTCAGCGGGGAGCCTGCTTCCTCCTCTCCCTCTCTGCCTGCCTCTCTGCCTACTTGTGGTCTCTGTTAAAAAAAAAAAAAAAAAAAAAGAAAAACTTAAAAACCAGCTCCTCTGGAAAAGACGTACCATGTGCCCTTCTTCCCTATCCCAGTACTCTTTCCCCGCAGAGCCAGCCACTCTCCTAGAGCCAGTGTGAGCCTTGCTTTTTGTGCTATGTCTTTCCTTCATGGTACACTATGTGTGAGTGCTCACTTGAATGCTGAGTTATATTAGTAATTTATTACAAATAATTAAAACTATTAAATAATTTTAATAAAATAATAATTTTAATCATAATAAATAATAACTAATTATTACAATAATTAAAAATTACACATAAAACCTTTACTTCTATTTTTACTTATATTTATCTTAAATAGATTTTAATACTTAAAATACTAAAATATTTAGTATTGAAATATTGCAATGTATTTTAATAATTAAAAATTAGTATTTAAAATATTTTATCTTTAAAAGTTATTTTATTTATATTGATGTTTAACATTTAAATTATTTTCAATATTTAAAATATTGCATATTTTAAATAATTTATAAATATTTAAATATTTATTTATACTTATATTTATTTATATTAATATTTAAATATTTTTATATTTAAATAAATATAAAAATATTTAAATATTTTAAATCCAAAATTTAAATTATTGGACTTAAAGAGTCCAATAATTCTTATAAAGTTGGTTGTAAACATTGGGAGCTCTCCATCACAATGGACAACCCAGACCCACTTCCCCAGAGACAGGTACATTCAGCACTTTGAATTGGTTCTTCTGGCATTGTTTTCCATGTCACTAAGAATTATGCTTCTATCGCTGCTCTTTAGTCTTTGGCTTTTGTCATAATCTGTTGATGCCCACCATGATGCATGAGCTGGGCTGTTCTGTACATGTCCTCACAGTGACCTCTCTGTTCCTGCATACATGTATTCTCCTTGCTTTAACCCTCCAAATGTGCTTCTATCATGATTTTGCTTAGATCAAAACTTAATATTTCCATCACATTACATGCCTGCTATTCACAGGTGTTTGTGCAGTACATTACAATTAGTTTTCCTTCTTGCATATGATTTACTTTTCCTTTCCTCCTTACACATTAATCACTATTTCAACCCCAGACTCATCTCCCATTGCAGAAATGTGCTGTCAGTATATTCTGAGCCACTATCAGAGCCGCCATTCTTCCAGGCTTCTGATGGGTTGCAGCCCATCTAGCCTGCTTTCTCTCCAGGTGTGCTATCCAGGCCCCCATCCTGGGACCCCCTTCACCTCCCCTTAATAGTGGACACTCCATTTCCTGAATTTCCTTGTCCATTCTTCTATTTTCTTGGGTTACTGCCTCAATTTTGTAGACCATGTTTACTAGTATCTTCCTGGGACAAGGTTCAAGGGACATAATATCTTTGAGAACTTGCCTGTCTAAAGTGTCTTTACTCTACCTTTGCACTTATTACACAACTTGACTTGCTGCAGAGTTCTAAGATGTGGAGTATCTGGGTGGCTCAGTTGATTAAGCAACCCACTATTGATCTCAGCTCTGGTCCTGATCTCAAGGTCGTGAGCTCAAGCCCTGTGTAGGGCTCCATGCCGGGTACAGAGCCAACTTCACAAAAAAATTCTAAGATGCAAATAACTTTTCCTCACAACCTAGAAAGCATTCTTTTAATATCTTTTAGTTTTTTTGTTTAATTCTTTATTTAAAAAAATGCTGTTTTCCTCCATGGAAGCTTGTTGAAATTCTCTTTTTACACTCAGTGTTCTGAAAATTCACAGTGTTATCCCTGATATGGTTTTATTTTCAGCCATTGTGCTCAGCACAAAGTGGTGCATTTAAATTTGGAGACTCTTACCTTTCAAGTCTGAACAATTTTTTAAAAGCATCTTTCTACTGATTTTCTCCTGTTTTTTTTTTCTCTTTTTTTTTCTGTTCATTCAGCCACCTTTAATTGAAAATCTGCAATTCTCTTTCATTCCTGATAATATTTTTGAGATCTACTTTGGAACTACCTTTAGAACTGGTCAATGTATCTTAACACAGTATAACATAGAACTGTATACATATGTCTTAATTTAACGTTAATAAACATTCAGGCTGTTTCTCTTTTGAGATTTTGCAAGCAATACTAGAAAGAATATCTTTATGCATGGGCTCTTGGACCCATGTGCTGAGCTTCTGTACTGTAGACCATGGCTGGGGCACAGAAAACACATGTAAATTAGACATCATGACTGTTTGCCTCTTTGGCAACACTGATTTACACCCCTACTTGCATTTCCTAATACCTTGTCAATGCCTGATATTGTCAGACCTCTAAAATGCCACCATAATGTTGGGTGAGAAATTGTTTCTCAACTGAATTTGAAAGTCTCCAATGCCCATTAAAGTTTGAGATCTTCATATCTATTAATTAGACATGAAAGTTTTCACATCGATAAATTATCCTTCCATTTTCCCAGGAATTCTCAGTGAAATTGAGTTTCTGGATATGACAAAATGCCTACCTCAAGTTATGAAAATAAAACCAAAAAGAAAAATCTGAACTGTATAAGAAACATGTGATTTGTGCATAATGGCATTTTGAATTTAATAGGAAATATCTGGATTCAATAGGAAATATCTGGATTTGTGCATAATGGCATTTTGAATTTAATAGGAAATATCTGGATTCAAGTGATTTAAGCAAGATGTATTCATAATAATTTCTATGTCATTTCATTATTTCAAAGAGAGAATACTTTTCTTTTTTTAAAATGAAAAACAGCAAGTGAGTCATAACATTGATTTACTTTTTACATCTTAATCTCATTGGTTATGTCTTCATCATTCATGGGATATTGTTAATGAGTCTGATTAGTAAGCTACTTCATCTTCTGAAGTTATAAACATAAAATGTATATTAAAATTTTTCTATATTCAAAGTAAAAAAGAAAAAATAATAATAATCTCCCAAACTAGGAAATCAGTATTAATATTTTATAGATATTTTCATTCCTCTTTATGTACATATAAACATCTTATATTTTAAATGTGAATATTTGTGCAGACTATTTTGCCAAATTTTTCCAGTCAATATAACATGATGAACATTTTTTTCTACACCATCAAACATTATTTTGCAACAGTAATTTAAATGACTGCATAGCGTTCTATTATGTGGCTATAGGACAATTTAGTTAAACAGTTCCTCACTTTTCTATACACATTTCTCATATTTGGATCACCACTTTCAGAAATGTAAAAAAAAGGACAAAAATCACATTCTAATTTTTTGCTGAAAAAATGCCAGTAATACTAGACGTCCCTCATGAGTGCCTCATCTGAAATATATTTTCATTCCTACTTTTTTTTATGATATTCTCTGAATACCATCTTTATTTCCCATTCTCAAATTATTACAGTAATTTTATGTTTCATTTCTCAAAGATGAAACGTACATGCACACATGCAGACACACACACACGCGCGTGCACACACACACACACACACGGACACACATTTTCCATCTCCTTTGACTGAAGGATTAATATCCTAGTTGAGGGGATCAAGTTGGGTGTCACAGGAAGTTCAAAACCTTTTGGATGCTGTATTTGGCCAATTTTATGATCAATGAGGAAAATATTAATCTAAATTAGTTTCCTTGCACAGTGATTTTTTAAAAAGCATTAATATTACCACTGACATGCAGTTGTATGAGGTAGAGCTTAATAAGAAGTTCTTTGAACTTACACCGCATCATAGGGATTTCATTCTGATCCTTCTAACTCATGATTAAGGTGCCACATTGAAGGTGTAAGGAAGTTAAACCTTTGTTTCATACTGAGCTGCCAAGGTTATCCTTGGAAAATCCCCGGTGTCATAGTTTACTAACTCTAAAATGTCTACTTTCTCACATTTGAAATTTCAAAATTAAGGTGATTGTCCAACCAATTGTATCTTAGAAGATGGTTGTAGGCAGTTTTGCTTTCTTAGTGGTACATAAAATAACAGCACATCTCAGCTTAGTGGTTTCTTAAATTCTTTGACTTACAGTCTGTAGATAATGTGGTAAGCTCCTTTTGGCATGGTTCCCAGGGATCCCCACCTTCTGGTAGCCATGCACCAGGCAATCCAGTCCTCTCGAGTGTGGGCCAGACTGAGTACCTAGGGAATTGCAAAAGCCGGAGGATGTCACTTCCAAACTTAGGTTAGAAAAGACTGTGACCTCTGTCTCACTGGTGCTTTCTGTCTAGCTGC
This sequence comes from Pteronura brasiliensis, assembly GCA_004024605.1. Lineage (NCBI taxonomy): Eukaryota > Metazoa > Chordata > Mammalia > Carnivora > Mustelidae > Pteronura > Pteronura brasiliensis. Next base: position 89,809 of record PJEN01001180.1, read on the forward strand.
TCCATCATGCTCACGCTGTTGGAGAGGACAACCTGAGGAGGAACAGAGTAACCTCTGGCCTGAACACATCAGCAGCCTGAAGAGAGCAATAATTTTGAAGGATAGCCACACCTCTCAAATTAGAAATATTTAAATGTCCACCAAAAGCTGAACAGATATAAAAATGTTGATGTTCTATACAATGGCACACCCCGCATCAGTGGAAATGAGCAAGTGACTGCCATGTACAGCAACAGGGGTGCATTTCACAAATGTGATAACAAGTGAAAAAAGCCAGATATGGAGGGGCACACATGGACTGTTGAGGCGAGGAGGCAAAGTGAATCTGCAGTGCTAGAAGCTGGGATAATAATTAACTCAGAGTGGAGAAAGGGGGTAAGACTGCAGATTTATGTGAGGAATTTTTTCAGATATTCTATTTCTTGATCTGCTTCATGGTTATACAGTTGTGTTTATTTTGTGATAAATCAGAAACCTGAACATTTATGATTTGTGTAAATTTCTCTATTTTTTTTTTCCTTCATGTCTTTCTTATCACTGTGGGAAAAAAAGAGAGCTAAATGTCAGGCACCGATTCTTAAATGTTTTGGATCAAAACAGACAAACATCTATACGCAGTCCATTGAGTAGAAATTATTTCAAGTCCCCATCTAGTTGCATGAGACTAAGGATTGTGGTTTTTCAATGTGCTCAAATAGAGAACACTGGAAATCATCAAACTGTAATGATGTCTACTACACTAAGTTACTTTCTAAGATCACATGTTTGTTAAGACACAGATTTAAACCCAGACATTTGGATTCTGGAATCTAGACACCTAACATACATTACACTACCTAAAAGGAAAAGTAGCTTTTTTAAAAACTTATGTCACAGTTATGGTCCTTGAATCCAGGTGTCTCCTTCCATTTTAGTCCTCCTTCTACTGACTTAGATACTTTTTTGGTGTTTATTAATCAATTTATGTATTAAGTTACATTAAACTTTTCTTTAGGAAACTGTTGTCTATCAGGCAGTGCCTACCAGTCCTGGAGATACACAACGTTTAGGAAAAGATCCTGCCTCAAGGATTCTATGGCCAAGAAGGACATATGGATACTAAAACAAATTAAATCACATTTAACACATTTTACACATTTACTAAGGCCAACAGTTACTGGAAATTGGACTAAGCAGGGATTCAGAGATGGACATGCAATGAAGTATGCCCTCAAGAACCTCACCATTTTGGGACGCCTGGGTGGCTCAGTGGGTTAAGCCGCTGCCTTCGGCTCGGGTCATGATCTCAGGGTCCTGGGATCGAGTCCCGCATCGGGCTTTCTGCTCAGCGGCGAGCCTGCTTCCCTCTCTCTCTCTCTGTCTCTCTCTCTCTGCCTGCCTCTCCATCTACTTGTGATCTCTCTCTGTCAAATAAATAAATAAAATCTTAAAAAAAAAAAAAAGAACCTCACCATTTAGTGGAAGAGATGGGAAATTAGAAGAAGAAGAAGAAGGAGAAGAGGAAGAGGATGTAGAAGAAGGAGGAGGAGAGGGAAGGTGAAGAGGGAGGAAAAGAGGAGGAGGAGGGAGAAAAAAGAATAGAAAAAAGGAAAGAAAATACAAAAAGAAAAGAAAAGACAAAAAAAGAAAAAAAAGGAAAGAAAGGAATGGAAAGAAAAGGAAAGGAAAAGAAGCTGGGTTCATTGCAATATAACATTAAACATGTTAAGTGGCAAAAAAGCTGAGTGAGCCAAGCAGGCCAGCTAAAGCTTCATAGAGAAGGTGAATAAAATTTGTAAGGATGAATACATGTGGCAAGGAATACATGTGGCAAGAAGAAAATTCTGTTCACAGAAAATGCATGGTGTGATCAAGGGATTGTGTGGTGTGGCTTGAGGTGCAGAAGTGGTGGTGTGAGTGGATCTCAGCATGAAGGACTAAGGTTTTGCAAACTAGAGAGTGGTGAGTAGTTAGGGGTAAATGGAGTTATTATGAACTTGGATTATGGCCAAGAGATGATTCAAAAATACAGTCCACCTGTAGGGGTGAAAGAAGGAGGATTCAGGGATGATGCAAGCTTTAGACTTGAGCAAGTGGGTGCCACTATCAGGTGAAGGGAGGAATAGTTGTAGAAGTGGCCATTGCTCTGGAGTGTATTTTGGACATACCCAGTCTAAGCGACCTGCAGAACATTTCAGTGGAGAACCCAATATGATTCAGCTCTGTAGTAGTTTCCATATTTCTTATATCTTAATCTTCTATATTATCAAATTTTCTCTGTTCTCTCACTTTTATCTACACAGAGGAGTAATTCAAGTGGGGGTGTTTTCAAAATACCCCAAAACTAAAGATCCAGTAAGTAGACTTTATTGAGGCTGAATGCCATCTGAAACTATTTTTGTGAAATTAATTTGTGGAAGTTGAAAGGGAACTTGCCATTTTATTAAAGTCCTTTCATATCTGTTTTCAAATATAGGGTGAGACTGTGTGTGTCGGGGGGGTGGGTCAATTTTCAGTAATAAAACTAGTAAAATGGGACCACCAAAATGATCTACCAAAGCTTTTCTGTTTGTTTTTACCTGTGGATTTTAATAGTATAATTAGGATATAATTTACATACATTATATAATTCACTAATTTAAAATACACAATTAAATGGTTTTTAATATATTCACAGTGTTGTGCAGCCATCACTAGTATCAAACTTTGGAATATTTCTATCTTTTTTTTTTTAAGATTTTCCTTGTTTATTTGTCAGAGAGAGAGAGCACACAGCAAGGGGCCAGCAAGCAGAGGGAGAAGCAGGCTCCTGCTGAACAAGGAGCCTGATGCGGGACTCCATCCCTGGTCCCTGGGAAAGTGACTTGAGCTGAAGACAAACACTTAATCAACTGAGCCACCCACCCAGGCAACCCAAAACTCTAGAATATTTTCATCAACCCAATAGTATTCATCAATATTCTGTATTCATCAATAGTCTACCAGGTTCTCTTATTATTTTATTCCAAATGTACTCATTACTGTAAGCACTTGTCCTTTTACTAAAATACGTATTTTAAGATCCATGGAAGAAGATATTGTCCATTAATTCTATTAGTATAATATATGTTCTAGATATACAGGCAAAAACTAACCACACACCAATGATCCAAACAAATAATAAAATGACAGACCTAAATGCTAGCATACTGATAAGTACATTAAAAGTAAGTTGTTTTAGGCACATAGAAATTGTCAGAATTATTTAAACAAATGACCCAACTGTATGCCATCTATAAGAAGCTCATTTCAAATATAAAGATGTATGTAAGAGAAAGAGAAAATAATTTTTTAGATGCCATACAAAAAGAAATCAAACAAAAGCTAAGGTTTAGACCAATTAGGCTTTCGAGAAAAAAAAAATGTTCTAAGAAAGAAAGAACATTAAATGACAATGAAAGTGCTTTTCACTAAGAAGATGTAACCATCCTTAAAGGTCACATCAAACAATGAAGATTTAAAATACATTAAGGAAAAACCAACAGAACTGAAAGGAGACATAGATGAATTCACAATTTTATTTGGGCACATTAATAAGCCCCCCATAGCTGATGTATGTAACTATTAGACTGAGTATCAGAAAGTATACAGAAGAACAACACCAGCGTTGACGAAAGGGATCAAACTGACATTTATAGAACTCTCCAATTTGTTAAATAAATAAAATAAAAATATAAAATAAGTAAAATAAAAATAGGCACTTCTTCCAAGTGCCCAATTGATAGTCACCAAGATACACTTTATTCTGGGTCATCAGATAAACCTAAACAGGTTATAAATTACTAGAAATCATAAAAATACATTCCCTAATCATAATGTGATTTGATCAGATATCAGTACCAGAAAGATGAAAGGAAAACCAGCAAATGCTCAAAAAATAAACAACATACAACTAATAATCTGTGTGCCAAAGGGGAAGTCTCAAAGGAAATTTGAAAAGCATATTGAATGGAAGGAAGACGAAAATATAGCACATCAAAATATGTGGAGAGTAAATTAAGTTGTGCTGGAAGGGAAAGTTAAAGCTCATAGAAATGGAGAGGAATCTGAAGGCAGTGACTGACCTACCCTACTAGGAAAAAAAGATCAAAAACAAAATAACCCAAAACAAAGATGGAAGTAAATAAAAAGTAAGAGCAGAAGTCAATGAAAATGAAAACAGAGAAGTGGAGAGAAATCAGTGAACTGGAACCAGCCTTTTGAAAGGATTAGTAACAATGATCCACATCGAGCAAAACTGACAAGGAAGAGAGAGAGAGCACCCAAGTTACAAATACTTGGAATGAAGAGGGACTATTATTCTTAATCTAAAGGACCTTAGAAAGATACCAAGGTAATACTACAAACAGTTCTATGCACACCAACTAGACAAGGTACATAAAACTGACCAATTCTGTGAATAGCACAAACTAGCAAAGTTTGCCCAAGAAAGAGCAAATTATCTGAATAGTCCTCTATTAATATAACAAAAATTTAATTAGTGGCTGAAAACCTTCTTAAAACAAGCAAATTATCAGCTTTAGATGTTTTCACTGGTAGAGCCTACCAAACTTTAGGGAAGAAATAATAACTGTATGTAATTTCTTCCTAAAAAAAGAGAGAAAGAAAAAAAAAAACTTCCAAAATTATTTTTGAACACAATAAACCTTGATACCAAAGACATTACTTTACAAAAGACATTATTTTATTAAAAAGAAGTGAAATTATAGATCAGTATTCCTCAAGAACGTAAACACAAAAATCTTCAACAAAATATTAGCAAATTAAATCTAAATCTATCTATCTATCCATGTATCTATCATCTAAAACTCACTAGCATCAAGTGGGGGTTTATTCCTGAGTGAAAAGTCTAGTCCAATATTTTTTTAAAAAATCAATCAGTATAATTTACCAAATTAATAGTCTCAAAAAGAAATACCACATGACCCTGTCAATTGATGGAGAAAAAGTATTTGGAAAATATAATATATATTCATGACTTAAAAAAAAATCTCAGCAACAGCCTAGAAGTGAAAGAATTTGTTCACCCTGATAACGAGCATCCACAAAAAACCTGCAGCTTATATCACATAGCTGTTGAAGAGGGAGTGTGCCAAGTAAAAGAGCACTGGATGGCCAATACTGGACCGATCTGGCTAACAGCATAAGTAAATAAATAAAAAAATTACACTGTAACCTCACAATTGATTTAACATTCACGAGTCCATAGTAATATAAATAAATAACCAAACAAATAAATGAGAGAAAAGGGACAATTTTACTTGCAGAAGAATGCTGAATAATTTATATAGACTCTCCATGGGGAACATGACCTTCCTTCCTTACACATGGACTGTGCACACTGACTTCCTGCCAAAGAGTACATTATGGAAGGTGGAGAGTAGAGCTACTCTACGGAGGAGAAACCTGACGAACATGACCTCCACCAGTGATCCCGGTCAACGTCAACAGTGATAAGTCATGTTGGTGACATGTGCCCATGTTGATATGATGTCCTAAAAATGACCCTTAGCCTCTGTAGTTTTCCTCCCCCACATCCATAACCCCGGTTTAATCATTAGAAGAATACTAGAAAGTTCAAATACAAGGACATTCTATAAAATACCTCACCAGTACTCTTTGAAATGGTCAAATTCATCAAAATCAAGGGAAATCTTGGAAATTCTTACAGCCAAGAGGAGCCTAAGGAGAAACGGCAGTTGAATGCATTGTGCTGTTCTGGATGAAATTCTAGAACAGAAAAAGAAAGAAAGAAAGAAAGAAAGAAAGAAAGAAAGAAAGAAAGAAAGAAAGACAGACAGGCAGGCATCACTTTAAAAACTAAAAACTAAAAAAAAAAAAAAACAACCCGAAATAAAATATAGGCTTTAACTAAAAATAAAATATTAATATCGATTCATTAATTTTAACAAACCATACTTACATAAGGTATTAATAATAGGAGAAACTGGCTACAGGGGATATGACCTCTAACACCTTCTCAAACTTTCTGTAAATCTAAAAGTGTTCTAAAAACTAAAGCTGACTTAAAAATCAATCAATGCATTTTATAAGAATAAAAAAATCTCATACTGTATGCTTAAAATAATTAGACAAAATCCACCACCATTTGCCATAAAATCTCAGCAAAATTGGAATAGAAGAGAACTTTCTCAACTTGATAAAAGGCATATATAAAAAACCTTTCAATTAACATTACATTTGGTAATAAAATATTAAATCCTTTCTCACTATGGTCAGGCATAAGACAAGATACAGCTCTTACTCTTATTACACAATAAATAAAAAATGGATCAAAGATTTGAATAGACATTTCACAAAGCAATCCGTATGAATGGTCAATAAACACATTAAAAATTATCAGCCTCTCTTGTCATCAGGGAAATCTAAAACAAATCCATAATTTGATAAAAATCTCACACCCAAAATCGCCACCAAGATGGCTACATTTTAAAAGACTTCCAGTACCAAATGTTGGTGAGGAATGGGACAGCTGGAATTCTCATGCCACGTCCGTCGGAATGCAACGTGATACGATCACTTTGAAATGTTTGGGCATGGAAGACATTCTAACAGTTTCTTAGAACATCAAACACGTATCTTTTCTATGACACAGAATTCTGATCCTATTTATTCAAGATAAAGAAAAACACGTTCACAAAAAGACTGGCCTGAGAATGCCACTAGCAGCTTTATTTCTAATGGTTATAAACTAGAAAACATCCCTGGTATCGTTGAATCGATGAATGGGTAAACAAACTTGGGTGTGCTCCTACAGCGGAACACTATAATAAACAGGAACCAATGTGTGAAACGCGCAAGAAGAGGGATGATCCACAAAACATGCTGGGCAAAAAGGTGTGCACACGATAGAATATATGGTTTCGCTACATGAAATTCTATGCAAGCAGAGCTGATCTTGGAAAACAAACCCACACAACAGTTGCCAGTTAGGGTGAAGAAGTGAGTATAGACTGGGGTCGGGTTGGGGAACTTCCCGTGGTAAGGTTAACGCTTCCTATTTTGATAGCGGTTTGGGTTACAGTGTATACATTGGGGAAAACGTCAGCGGTCCGCTTACTATTTGTGCCTTTCACTGTGTGTACATTACATAGCACCTGTAAACAAATACGTAAATCAATTAATGGCTGATACCTAAGCTTTTAAAAGGCTGTATGCTGATGTTTACAATTTGCTTTGAGGTGCTTCAGAAAACAGATTAAGGAATGAATGTGCACATAGAGGAGTGTATGGATGCGTGATAAAGCAGAGGTAATAATAGGATGATAAAATCCAGGTGGTGTGATATTTGGGTATTCATCATAAATGTCTTTCAGTTTTCTGTGTTTTTGAAAAATTTCATAACAAGGTCTTGAAAAAATTACAATTCTTGACCCGATGCCATTTTCCCACCGAAACAGAAAATAGGCTGAGGCAGAAGTTGCTTTAAATCAACTCACTCTATCTTAATAAGGTCACCGAAACCATTGTTTGTCATTTTGTATTTCTGTATTTTATATTCATAACTTTTCCTCTTTGTCCTTACTGCCACAAGCCAACAATGAAATATGTGCCCTTAAAGACTCTGATATCCCAACCAATGTCAGACCAGCAGACTTAATTGTTTGGAAGGCTCTTCTCATTGACTGACCTTTATTTACATGTGATGTACATATGGGGGCAAGGCATATAAGCATCAGTAATCTACCGCAGGGAGGCCCATTTTAGGAACTGCAGTTAGGGGAACCAAGGTTTACAAGGTCTTCTCCTGGCACGTTCCTCATTCACTGTAGAGTCTTGGCTGAGATCCTTCAACCCTGAATGTAGCAAAGAGGCTACTGTCCTCCCTGGGCGCTGTGAAATTACTCCTGGGGTCGAGTTACACTATCTTTCTCCTCCATCTGCTGTCTTCCCAACATGGACGTATATCCGTGCCCTGGGAATCAACATGAAAAAGTTGTACACGCTGGACAGAAAAGGCAGCTTTTAAGGAATATCCTTTGAAGTTGAGTGGAGGTAGGAAGATTAAAAAGGACAGTTGGGGAGGACCTGTGGCAGCAAAGAAACGAGGCATGAGGAACAATAGGAAGGAAGCTTCACCCGGGAATTGACATGGCTCAAATATCCTCAAGGAGGAATCTAGTCATGGGGCCTCCTTCTCAGGATCACCTTACCCTGGCCCCCACAGACACTCTAGCCTGACAGGGTTAGCCGACTTAATCTGCATTTTGGATGTTTTGGGCACTTCCTGAGGCCATCATTTGCACAGACACCGAGAGGCCTAGCTTTGGTTTAGCTCCAGGAAGGGTGATGCTGTGCACAGTGTGACTTTGGGCCCATGGGTGTGTCTGTCCATATAACAATCATTGCAGAGCTGTCTCAGTCCCCCAGACAGCAGTGTGGGGGTAAGGAAAAAAAAATCAATTTAAAACAATTTTTAAAAAGTCTCTTTTTTTGCCCCTATTGCTACAACAAAGTATTAACAACTCGGTAATTTTAGCCACAGAAATTTATTTGTCTACACTTCTGAGGCTAGAAGGCCAAGATCAAGGTGTCGACAGGGTTGGTTTCTTCTGAAACCTCTATCCTTGGGTTGTTGATAGCTGTCTTCTCCTGGTGTGTTCACAGTCTCCCCTGGGTGCATACCTGTGTCCACATCCTCTCTCCTTATGAAATCACCAATCCGTAAGTGGCTTAGGTCCAACGCTGATCACCTCAGTGTAACATAATCACCTCTTTAAAGATACAATCTCCAAATGCAGTTGCATTCTGAGGTCCTGGGGGTCAAGACTTCAATATCTGAACTTCGGAAGGACACTGATAAGCCCATAACAAAGTACTATTCCTCAAAATATTGTGAAGCTTTTGAGACAAGAATGTATCTCTCTGATGAATGGTACAGTGATGGGGAAGCAAACTTGCCTGTGTCATGAGGATGTTATGCTTCCCTGCACATGCAGACAAATGCCTGAGGGACTATACTGGTTGCAGAGATGTTTGCTTTCAGATCTCCTCTCCCCTTGCTCCTTCTCTTGCTCCTCTGTAACAACATTTCTGTTTACAGGGTTCCATTGTCATCTGGTTTCTGTTTCATTTTTTTCCAACTGAAGGATATCTCAGGAGTTGGAAAAGGAGAAGGAATGGAGACACCAGAGTATTTCTGTCCTCTCCCAACCCCCTTTCTGCCTTAGACAATGTTTTCAACCCCCGCTGCATCTCCTTTACTGCATCTCCTTTACTCCTTTACTTTAACCCTCTAGCTCCTGCTGAAAGCCCTTAGCATCATGACTTCACATTCTGCTGGGCTGTCCCACTACAGTTCTAACTCATCAAGTTGCCCCTTGCTTTTGGTTACTACAAACACTACTCCTTCCCATGGTTGCGATGGTAGTGCCTTCATGCAGTTAAATGGCCACACTAAACTCTCTGCCTACGGACCCTTCCATCACTTAAGCAACAAATATTTCCACTAAACTGGCTAAATTTAGAATAACCAGAGTGGTTTATATTCAGCTGCTGGGGTTCTGACTGGTACAGTAATTAAGGGGTGGTCAGAGCTGGCGGAATTTTGGCACTTACTAGGAATGTGCCTCCATCTGTACAGACAGTATGACAAATGTAGAGAACCTCAAGGTATAAGAAATCAGGGTTTGATTATCTATTGCTTTTAGAAAATTAAAGTTAATCACTTAAGGAACACCTGTGTGGCTCAGTAGGTTAAGTTTCCAACTCTTGACTTCAGCTAAGGTCATGTTCCAGTGTTGTGAGATCAAGCCCCTTGTGGGGCTCTGCCCTGGGTGTGGAGCTTCCTTAAGATTCTTTCTCCCTCTAACTCTGCTCCTCCTCTGTCTCTCAAAAAATAAGAAAAAACAAACTAAACAAAACAACACCTTAACGGTTTAAAACACTAATTACTTACAGATGATTTTGCAGCATGGATTGGGCTTAGAGGGGAAAACCATTCTGGGCTCTATGTGGGGTCACCTGACTGGTTTGACTGGTCTTTAGTATTTACTTCTAAGATGGCCTTATTCACACGGCTATCAAGTTGGTTCTGATTTTGGCTTCTGATATTGGTGGAGCCTTGGTTTTCCTCCGTGTGCCTCTACTGTTGAACATAGCATGGCTATCTTGAGGAAACCAGACATCTTGCCTGGTAGCTGGCTTATTCCAGAGCATGAGTCAAAGTTGCCCGATATTCTTAATGCCTACACTCGAAAGTCCCAGAACATCACTTCTGCCCCACTCTGTTGTTGAGAGCACTTGAAGGCAGGTCCAATTCTCCAGAAAATGGAATTAAATCCCACCTTTTTATGGGGGTTGGGAGAGACAAGAAACTGTTGCAGAAAGACATATGAGAGATGTCTTTGTGGCCCCTCTGTGAACACCAACAGCCACATGGTGGAAGTCGGGCTTTAATATATGCACCACCCTGCCCTGTTCTTCATGGGTTTCTGGACTAACAGGAGACAGAGTTGCAGAAAAGCCAGCGAAGCCAGGATACCAACAATTATTCTACAGCCATAATTCTTTAAATGCACATAAGCCTTCTTCCCACCTCTCTTCTCCTCAAACACACCACCTGCTGGCCTCAGCAACATTGTGTCTCCACTTTTAAAAGGAGACATAGAGGCATCTTTGTTTTATCTTAATTTGTAACTCATAGTAACTTAGATGTCTCAGTAGTGGGGTTTATGCCTTCTCTCATCCTTTTTAAAAAATGATTTATTTATTTTAGAGAAAGAGGGGGAGAGGGGCCAAGGGGCAGAGGAAGGAGAGAGAAACCCAAGCAGATTCCCTGCTGAGCGTGGAGCTAGCATGGGGCTTGATCTCACGACCTGGAGCTCATCACCTGAGCTGAAACCTAGAGTCAGACACTTAACAGCCTGCACCACCCAAATGTTCCTCCCCTCATCCTTTTACCACACTTTCTTTTTATTAGCTTTTGCTGAAAGCCAACAATATTGTCCTTTGCTGACTCATGACTCAGCTACTTTTCTAATCAGGAAAGGTTATATCTTTATATTATGTAACTGCTCTATTGAATTCTAAGTCAGAAAAGGGGGTGGGAGAGAAGGGGCGTCAGAGTTCCCTAGAGGACAAGAGTTACTTAGCATCATGTGCATTAATCAAGGAAGTTAAGCCTCTGATGATGAGGAGCGAGCGTCCTGCCCCCACCAAGAGTTCCTGAGCACCTGTCCCCCACTTCCCAAGCAGTAAAGATGTCAACCACCAAAAAGTATGTGAGAGAGAGAAGGAGAGAGAGAAAGAGAGAGATTGTTAGTCAATTAAAAAAGCCTTGCAAATTGGCCCCAATTTTCCCCAGGCTTCTAAACTTCCAAGAAGCTCAACTATATTCCTAAGATAATTACCAGCATCATCAATTTCTCCTCATTTTACTTGGTAAAGAGAATTAGTGTCTGCCAATGGCTGAACTCCCATAAATATTCTCCACAAATCACCGTGAGCTTGTGGCAACATGAAATAATGTAAAAACGAAAGACTCAAGGTTTCTTGTATATTTTAGGTAAGACCACCTATAATGGGTTGAGGGTTTGGAAATGGTAAACATGCAGGATACAGACAACAATGTTTTCTTACTCTGTAGTTTTTACATCTTCTTTGTAACCAATCTCTGCCCCTTCATAAAACTGGTGATTTGGCGTTTTCACTTCGCCGGCCCTCCCATTGTTAAAATAAAAAAAAGTAAGAAGAAAGAGGACCTAGAAAAACAATTTTTATTACTTTTATGAGCCAATCTGGTTAATTTACATGTGCACACAAACATAAGCATGTCTCTCTCCTTTCCTTCGCTCTCCTCTTTCAAAGTTTACATACCTCTGATTAGCCGATTTGTGTGCTGGAAGCATCGGGTGCATACACTGGGCAGGGGCAGGGGTGGAGAATGGGGTTCACACACCTGACAGTCTTCACTGGACAGAGCTGGTGCACAGATCTCTAGGATTTCAGAGGGGCACACAAGGGAATGGGCTGATGAACTGAGCTTCCTATGCAGACAAAGGCAGCAAGGAGAATGACATCTAATTTCCCCTCTGAGAGTCTGAGAATCCACCTTTCACTTTGGGGGCCCTTGGACAGAGGCATACAAAGACAGTTCCCCAGAATCCACACTGCCTGGAAAAGGAGGAGAGAGGAGAGAGTGACACGTGACTGAGCAAAAAGACGAGAGCAGACAAGATACTGCAGGTGCCTATGAGGGGGCAGCAGAAGCAGTAGCTTTGGGGGCAGAGGTGACAGCTTCAGGAGACCCCAGGTCCTCATGGGGGGTGGGGGTGGGCAGGGCTGGGATTGCAGGGCAGCTGCAGCCTCAAGCATCTGCTTACAAGCATCTACGGTCTCCAGCTCGAGACAGAAACTGACCGAGCTCGGGCAGGAGGGATTGCCAGTAAATTATCATGAAATATAGGCATTTGTATGGATATCGTGTTAAGCATATCAGGGATTTCTTACAAATCTTCAAAGAGAATACCCACAAGCTTACAAATAGAAATTAAATTTGAAGATCATCCCATTTGATGGTAAAGAACATTATATTCACATGAAGCTTTGGGTGAATCTATTATTCCTGAGGAAGAATTTTTAAAATTAATGGCCAACTTATCAAAAAGTGATGGACTACCAAAGCAGTAGTTTTAAATCGTGTGCAAATCATGAATCCACTCTTGAGTCCTTGTATTATATCCACAAGTTGTAGGAAATGCCAAGGGACATATTAAAACAGGATCATGAACATTTACCTTTAAAACTCAATCAGCCCACACAAGAACTTGTACATGGATGTTTATAGCAGTTCTATTCATAACTGTCAAGACTTAGAAGCAACCAAGATGTCCTTCAGTAGGAGAATGAATAAATGAACTGTGGTCCATCTAGACAGTGGAATGTAGACCCTAAAAAGAAATGAGCTATCAATCATCAAAAGACATGGAGGAACATTAAATGCATTTAACTAAGTGGAAGAAGCCAATATGAAAAGGCTACACACCATAAGATTTCAACTCTATGCCATTCTGGAAAAAGCAAAACCATAGATGTATTAAAAAACTCAGTGGTTTCCAAGGGTCAGGGGAAGAAACAGATACAGAGGTGGAGCATAGAAAATGTTGGGGGCAACGAAGCAATTCTGTGTGATACTATAATGGTGGAAACACGTCATTATACATTTGTCCAAATCCATAGAAAATACAATAGTGAGCCCTATTGTTAAGTGTGGACTTTGGGTGACTATGAGGTGTTAGTGCAGGCTCACTGATGGTAATAAACGCACCACTCTGGGGGTAATGTTAGTGGTAGGGGAAACTGTGCATGTTCAGGGGCCTGGGTATATGGGGAACGTTCTGTTCAATTCTGCTGTGAATCTATAATTGCTATAGTATATAATGTCAATTAAAAAATGGATCAAAACAAATTCAGACACAACTCTTCATTTGTATGAGAAGCTAAATATTTTTAGAAAAGTTGTTCTATAAGAATCATTACCTTCAGGGCACCTGGGTGGCTCAGTGGGTTAAAGCCTCTGCCTTCAGCTCAGGTCATGGTCTCAGGGTCCTGGGATCGAGCCCCACGTCAGGCTCTCTGCTCAGAGGGGAGCCTGCTTCCTCCTCTCCCTCTGCCTGCCTCTCTGCCTACTTGTGATCTTTCTTTCAAAAAAAAAAAAGAAAAAAAAAAGAATCATTACCTTTAGATGTAGTAAAACTTATACTTCAACATAATTGAGTAGAAATGTATCCCAATGTTGTCATAATATATATATAATACTGTTCAATCTGTACTGCACAATCTTAGAAATTAGAAAGATTCTACCAAGAATTAAAATTTATCAAATATTACTTGTGATCTTACATTTGCCAAGAGCAAGTGATGTTGGTTTTGATCATATCAAGAGAAGATGTGTTTGCTGTGGGTTCACATTTCAATGACTTAGGATATGAATTTTCAGGAAAGAGAGCCATAGAAATCCTACGTTCAATCAAGACATCACATTCATGAAACACTATTATTATTCGTTTATTTATTATATAAAATTATTGCACTGGAATAATTTTTGCAGTTTATAAGTGTGCATTGTTATTCATGCATAAAATTACTCTTATAGTTCATTAATAATGAAATATTTCTAAATAAGAAGGGTCTGTTTCTTAGTACTTTGAACTTCACTTTTTCCCCTGTCTTTTGGACAGTGGCTCACATTTTCATTTCCGCATCAGCTTCACAAGTTATGTAACTGCTTGTGTTTATAAGTGTATCAAGTCCATAGAATATATGTATTTGTTTATCTCGAATCTATTTTCTTTTCCTTTAGGAGGTTATTTTAAGCTGCTTGGCTTTCTTCACATAACTAATATATTCTGACTAATATTCTCTTTCAGACTAATTACTCTGAATTGATTGCATAAGCTTGTAGAGTAAACAAGTTTAATGATTTGTAAACTTCTTCCAGCCTTCTATGTGCTTTACTGTCTCTAATGGAAACTGTCGTCGTTTAATTTATTTGTTCATGTTTGTGAGTATCTCTCCATTGCAGTGCATAGAGGGGCTCCAAGCCTATCACCCTGAGGTGAGTGTGGCCTAATTCCCAGTTTATAAATGAACTTGCAGAGAGGAGTAGCTCTGGTCCATCCCTAGGACTGGTTCTTGGGCACCCTAAATGAGTTCTCTTCTGAAGTCTGTGGGCCAAGAAGGAGACCCTCTCTGAGTACTACTTTGATTTTAGCTGTCCCCTGGCCTGCAGAAGATGCCAGTTATGGACCTTCTAATTCACAACAGGCCTCCACCATCCTTGGAAAACACCATTGTCCCTTTGAATTGTGAGAGAACCTGCCACAGGCTGATTGAGGAAGCATGGAGAAACTGTATGGGTAGGATTCCACAGCCCAACTTTCAGAGTGTGAGTTAATATAAATTCTGATGAATTACTATTGTTATTATTTTAAGAGAAGAGGAGAGATGCATTGCTATCTGGTGTAGAACATTCTTGAATGGGTAGCAATCTCTGAATCTAACTGTACTGTTGGGGGAAGAAGAGAGATGGTGCTAAGAGTGGCTTGAGGCAACTGAGTCCTTCCATGACTCATGCTTATTCCCAACCCCAGTCCTGCCAAAGAGACCTGTGATATAAGAAAATAAAAAGCAGGGAATGTCCCCCACTTCCATCCAGACTACTGTCCTAGGCCCCTTCTATACAGAAATTCTAGAACCTATCTTGGGGAAGAGGACTGGTGGGAGGGGTGGAGGCAGATGGGGCTATTCTTCAGAAGTGTAGGTCCTTGGCGTTCTGTGATGTGGAAGGTTCTGGGGCCAGGTCCCACGGAAGAACCTGGTACTTCTTTGGCAGCCCAACCAAGACAGAGGTCTCAACATCATCAGGCAGTGTTTACTCAGCACGAGGCTGGTCATCCTCCCAGACATGATTTGTCAGTCTGCTCACAAATTTCTGTATTTTCCAAAGACATAACTGCCACTCTTCTCTGCACTGGATGATTAACTTCAGATTTTTAGCTAAGAAGTACCAATGCCTTTCCTTGACTATACACCATGCATAATTTATTTGTAACAAGTCTCTCCTATTGTCTCTTATTATCTTGCTTAGCTTTGATTTATCACATAAGATGTAAGATAATATCTTTTACTCAGCTCTCTAAGCTGATAACAGAGTATCCTCATCTACTAATAACTTTAAGTCTGGGCTTCTTAAGAGAAAGTTTATTAAATGTGATTTAAACAAATGGGGATTTCTGGGGGACCCATTTTCTTCCCGTCAAGAATGCATGCCATGAGCCTAAAACCACCTCTTCAGCATCCCGCCACCGGGTGAAGGAGAAACACCTCTTATCAGTCAGTTTGGGAGAGTAACTGCACGCGCTTAGCTGATCTCTGTCCTTCTTTGCCTTGGGAACGGACCAGCTGGGCCCACCCTAGCCCGCTGCTGGGACTGGATGGCTATGTGTGTGTAATTCTGGAATTCTCTAAGTTCCAGCATAAGCTACGTCCTCCAGTTTAGCCCCCACTGATAGATAATACAAATTATAATTTAACACGACATTTTTTTTTTTTTAATTCTCAACCTGTTTACATGGAGGAGGCATGTAGAGGGATGCTATCTGGGGGTGTGCAGATAGCACAATGAAGGTTTTTTTGGTTAATACAGTCAATCAGACCTCACAACCCATCTGCCGCTGATGCTATGACTATCTCTACTGAGTCAAGAGTAATTTGACCTCCATCTGCTTGGTGTTCCTTGGAATTGTATACATGGGGAATATAATTCACATACATCTCAAGAAACCCCGATGGATGTTTCTAAGGTTAGTTAATGCTTGAAGATGAAACACCCAATAATGATTCTTTCTGGACAATTCAATTATGAAGAATATGTGCCTGTCGGCTGTGTAGCCTCTGGATTTTTCTTGCTTTCAGGGTTTCTGGCAGAAATTTATAATGAAGACCACTATTTGTGGACTTTAATTGCTTGGTTCAAGTGTGTGTGGTGACCCATACATCATCCTTACAGGGAGGTGCTCCGCTACTCTGAGATTGTCATTATTACATTTTGCTCATCCCAGTATTTCAGAATTAATCCATTCCTCATCTAAATGCAGAACAGGTGGTAGTACTGCAAATGAGCAGGAAGCTAAGAAGAAAAAAACCCAACGGTGACCCTAAGAAAGGGTGGGTTATGGAGATGGGCTTTTGATGAATTGGCAGTCTTGGCAGTAATGTCATGTTTAACGAATCACTTGTTGCTGTCCTGTTACACTGTTGTCACTCTGAAAATGTAGTTGATTTTCAGTGAAATGTATCTTAAACTTAGCCTAGATGGAGCATTCAAAAGGTGCTCTTAGATTCTAGGGGCTCATGGGTGTAGAGAAACTCCCTTTGGAATGGAAACAAGAATGCTACACTTTGAAGGAACTCAGCCAGCAGTAAAAGAAATTTCTCAGAGGTGATTTTCACTTCTGCTGATGTAACTAGAGTGTCTTGTAATTCAATCAGGAGCATGAGATGGTTATTAAAATGTACGGCATTCTTGTATTCATTCTCTAATAATATGTCACTCATTGCCACAAAGTTATCATGTCTTACCTGGATCCTCCGTTCAGGGTTTCTCCAGACTACAATGATGACATGTGCTTGCCTGTGTGCTCATCTGGAGGCTTGACTAGGGAAGAATTCCTGTCAGTCTCATTCAGGTTGGAAGGATGCATGTCTTTGGACTGTCTTACTAAGGACTCTGGCTTCCTACTGGGTACCAAAGGGAGGCTTCCCCCAGTTTCTTTGCCACCTGGTCCTTTGCACAGGAAGCTATGACGTGGCAGCTTAGTTCTCCACGTACAAAAGAAAGTTTCTGCTTCCTTATAAGATCTCCAGTTCTCTTTTAAGGACTTTCTTTACCTGATTAAATCAAAACCACTCAATATAACGTCTTTTCTTCTTAACTCAAAAAAATCAGCTAATCTGTGATCTTAATTATCTGCAAAACCGCATCACTTTTGCTATAAAATGTAACTTAATTAAGGGGGTTAAATCTGTTTACTTTGCCAAATAACATAAACTAATCAAAGCAGGGACATCCATCATACTTGTCATACTCTATTGGTCAAAACCAAATCACAGTTTCTACCACATTCAGGGGAAGAGAATTATCCAAGGGCATGCATCCTTGAGAGCCACCATAGACTATGTCAGCCACAATTCTTTTTTTTTTTTAATATTTTATTTATTTATTTGATGGAGAGCGATATCACAAGTAGGCAGAGAGGCAGGCAGAGAGAGAGGGGAAAGCAGGCTCCCCGCTGAGCAGGGAGCCCGATGCAGGGCTTGATCCCAGGACCCTGAGACCATGACCTGTGCTGAAAGCAGAGGCTGAACCCACTGAGCCACCCAGGTGCCCCTGTCAGCCACAATTCTTAATAGTTTATCATATTTGCTGTGAATTGGATATATTTTAGAAAAAAATGTTCATGATCTTCTCAGATTTATCCAGTCCATCCCAGAGAAATTGAGATTTGACTCCAAGAAATTCTTACTGATTATCTGGACAAATAAATACTGCTTAAGTTTTCCTGGGTTAGTGGACATATCCCTTAAGAAAGTCACTTCCTTCTGACCTCTTTCTGCTCACCAAATAACCTTGAAATGTATATTTTGGTCTCCTGAATATATGTACCCATCACAAGAAGGTTTTCTGAGAAACCTAGCAATACCACCAATGCTAATCCTGTTGTAAATGACTAAACTGGCACTGGTTTCTCTCCATCTTGCAATTTTGTTGAGTTGAGATACTCCCTGCTTGCTTGGTCAACTGGGATGAGTCAATGTTCTTTCCGTGGAAACTGTATAAAGTATGGGTGTTGCAAGGCTCCCCCTGACGTGGCCAATGACGTGAACTTTTCAGCATCACTCCACCCCCAGAACCTCCCTCAGACTGTAACATGACCTTTGTGTTTTTCTGTCCACACAGATTCTGAACCCATATTCTTCTGTTATGGTAATCGTCTGTCAACATGGCCTCTTAGCAATGGAAACATCTCCCAACATAGAATTGCTTCTAGGATTTGAGAACTAAGATCAATTGACATAAAAACAGACATACTCGAAGGAGGAGAAAGTGAATGAAACTGGCTTTAGAACTACATATTGTTAAGACGCAAGTGGAGTGTCTTCCTCTGTCCTGCTCCTGTAGCTTCTCTAAGAACAAGGGTGCTCTCCCTTCCCCCTGCAGAGTTGTTACCTCAGGAGTCATGGTAGTCTTCATTTGTCAGATTTGGAAATGCTCCAGATGTTTTTCCTCTTGTCCCCATGCTGCTGCTACACATAGGAGATCCTCCTATGAAATTCATGACAATTTCAGTTTTAGAGGAATAGAACTCAGTCTCCACAACATTCATAGAGAACGAGCTGACTAGCAAGACCTTGGCTCCACTTTCTTGTTTTTTTGTTTTTTGACCCAGAAATCTGAGTTTCTGCCCCAACACTCCCTGCCTACCCACAGCTTCCTCTGGCCTTAGATTTCTGAGCTAGAAATGCAAATCATTTTAATGCATTTTCACATTAGCCTCTGAGAGCCCAAACTAAGCGACTTCATCAGCAGTAAACTACGTGCTTTCCAGGTCCATCTCCCATCCTCAGAGTGGGGGAAGTTCTAGAAATCAGGCCTGCCAGGCACATCAGATGGGACCTTTCCTTCTCCAATCCATGTGCTTCAGCCTGCTGGTGAAATTTCTGTCACCTTTCTTCCTTCCAATCTTCTCCTTTTCATCATGCTAATTAAATTTAACTTGTGTTGATGATAAATGTCTCCTCCCCTAGTCTCTATTTACGATTTCCTCATTAAGAGAAATACTTCCGAGTGTACCCATTGCAGGAGGAACAGACGCTAAACAGAATTCTTCTAAACAGAAGTTTTTTGGGGGTGCGCCTGGGTGGCTCAGTGGGTTAAGCCTCTGCCTTCCGCTCAGGTCATGATCCCAGTGTCCTGGGATGGAGCCCCACATCGGGCTCTCTGCTCAGCAGGAAGCCTGCTTCCTCCTCTCTCTCTGCCTGCCTCTCTGCCTACTTGTGATCTCTTTCTGTCAAATAAATAAATAAAATCTTAAAAATAAAGAAAGAAAGATTTTTTTTTAAGACTTGAAGAGCATTATGAATGTGTTCACTGACTTTGTACTTCACCTATGTTGCTAAGACTTCATATTAGAGATCAAACATTCTCTAGTATGGTATATGGACAAGGGATGTCCATTCGAATGGATGTGATTCTTAACATCTGTGTTCATTTATGATGACAAAATAAGTCTTGTTATTCTAAGACTAGATTAGGTAAACAGTCAAAATCAAAATACCAGGAAAGAATTTCTACCAAGCAAGGATTCTGAGTTTTGAGGTAAAACTAAAATCTCAGTATGACAAAACAGCTACCCTAATAATGCACGGATTCCAGTCGAGAGAACTGTTCGAAGGTCAAAGGGGAAAGTTGGCACAGGTGACAACCAGAAAATCTGATTTTCTTATTTTATTAAATTACATGAGAACATGTCTTAGTCCTTCCCTCACAAAGAACTTGGACATTCTCCCTCTGCAGTCCATTGCAGTTAAATGAAAATTCCATGAAATAAATGGAAGAGCCAGTTTCAGGGACTGCCTGCATTAAAATATTCACTTCTGGAATAATCACTTCCAGAATACTTACTTCCAGATGCTTTACAGAAAAAAATGATTGGCACAAGGGCAGGAGACTTCCTGGGAAACACCATTCAGCATTCTCTCTGTGCACAAACTCATCCAGTGCTCTCTCTTGGAATACTGATCCTAGGTCACTAGTCCCCAAAATAGGTTGTGTTAGGGTATAATTTTAATCTACTCTCAGCTCACTAAGCATGAGAACTGAAATGCTGCATATGTCTTAAGTAATCATCTGAATTCAGGTTCTATTTTATGTTTTGGAGTCTGGTAGTTCAAGCTTTCTCTGGTGCAAATGATTCTGTGATTGCAGAGAAGTCCAAGTAACGTGCCACATTCAAGGAAGGTGAATGTCAGCCCAGAACAAAAGAACTTATTAGATGGAACAAAGAATACAGCTTCTGCCAGAAGCTCCTGGTGATTTTTATTCTTCAGCCTTTGTTCCTGGCAAGTAGTTAATCCAGTAACAAATATGTATTGGGCTCCCATTATTAAATGTCAACTACATTTTTACTATGTTAATGGCTCCAAAGGAAATGTAAGATGTATTGATAAGACATACATAATGATGATTGCAAAAATAACCCCAGAGACTGTATAATAACAGCTGCCTCTCTTTATTACTTTCCTTCTATGTGCTAGGAGCTCTTCTAGATGTTTCACACAAATTATTGGAAATTCTCCTCGAGGACACTGCAAGGTAATACTTAGCCTTCCCCTAAAAATAAGAAAAGCAAGACTCAGAGTAAAATTTCCTAAATCTTCACATACATAATGTATGAACAAGAATTCATTGCTACTATATTAATTAATACGATGATATTATCGACAGATGTTGGTTTGAGTTATTAAGCAAGTGGGATTATCTGATAACAAGAAGAAAATTTAGTGAGTCAGAATCAGAATGGAAGGATAAATTTGAATTGACTGGTTCATTTATTTTTTTCAAGCTCAGGTGAAATAGCTTTATCCTTGGGACCTGAAAATTAGAGAACCTTTATCTAGACATGGTCTTTGTAGCGAACGTAGGTTACTTAGTATCTACTAGATAAACTGCTTTCCACTGAACTGGATAAGAATGGCCAATTTTTATCTCTGTGATTATGCTTTTTTCCTCATATTAACATTTTCACTTTTTGGAGTTAATGACTAAACAAACAAACAAGCAAAAAATGAAGATACAACCTCTCTTAGTCCCTGTTTAGGATTTCTTCACTCCTTCATCAAGAGAAAGACTTTCTGAGGGCACCCTTTCCGGGAGGAACAGACATTAAGCAGGATTACTTTCAACAGTTTTTTAGAAAATTGGAAAAATTCATTTTGGCTAATTGCTTTCAAATTCAATCTTCAAAATAAAAGTCCTTGGGTAGTTTCTTAATTCATTTTCCTGGAAATAATTATATCTAAAATAATTCCACCAGCTCCGGTAAGATCAGTCATACTAGGCAGTCAGCCTTGCATTCTGCTCCAAGTTCACTATATTCAGAGGAATTTCTAGTGTTGAAGAGTTTTGCTTTGGGTGGTGTTGTTTATAGTCAACAAATTTAATATTATTCACCCTTAGGAGTTCTTGGCAAAGAACATGTCCTGCACACATAGTTAAAACATGAAAAAGAACTAAGACTTTTAAAGAGTCCTAGGGACCCAAGCGAACTGTATATTTTGATTCCCACAGGGGTCTTTTCAGATTGGAAATAATTAGCATTGCCTTCTAGGAAATAGTCAAATAAGATTTTGGTATCCTGGTATCCCGTTCTACTTGTGTCTTCGGGATGAAAGGATAGTCTTTGTGAATGAAACTTTGGATCTTCGCTAAAGGTTCTGGGACGGAAAGCATTGGTGCTTGCTGACCCACACTGTTCTCAATCAAATTTCTTTCTCATTTAGTCAGGCGCAAGGTCCCACTTGAATAGAGTTAAATTCAGGGAGTAATTGGGCTTTCAGTTCCCGGGAGGAACAAACTCCAGCTTGATGTCATAATGGTGAAAATTTACAAGATTGCATTTTTGCAAAATCTTTTACTACCAACTTTTTAATGACAGCTTTTGTAAATAATCATTAAATCCTGCAGAATCCTTTAACGGGTGGGTTAGAATATTTTGTCACTTTGAAAACAACGTTAACAGCCATTGGAATACTCGTTACAAATTCCGTTGAAAATAGGAAGCCCCTTGAGGCGCCTGGGTGGCTCAGTTGCTTCAGCGTGTGCCTTCAGCTCAGGTCAGGATCTTGGGGTCCTGGGATGGAGCCTTGCATCTGGCTCCCTGGTCAGCAGGGAGTCTGCTTCTCCCTCTCCCTCTGACCCTCCCCCTGCTTGTGCTCCCTCACTCTCCTGTGCATGCGCTCTCTCTCTCTCTCTCTCTCTCTCTCGCTCCCTCAAATAAATAAATAAAATCTTTAAAAGAAAGAAAGAGAAAGAGAAAAGAAAATAAAAAGCCCCCCACACCACACTCAGTTACCACCCCTGTCTCACGGAGGAAACAAACTTCTTAGTGAGGGCAGTAATGACGATGCCATGTCATTCTCAACTGTGAACTTGGGGATGGAGAACTTTTGTGGCTCTTTGTTATCTTCCATGAAGAACCTAAAATTTTCAGAATCAAGTAAAGAAAACCCGTAAAGAAAGGAAGTATTACAATTGATAGGATTGAAAAATGTATACAAGTTCTACTTTCATAGATGATTTTGGATTTTTCTGACCTCTGACAGATTTTGCCACCAGCAGCCACTAGCCCAGAATCTTATTACACATAGATACTAGGATTATGCTTTGAAGCCGAGCAGCACAAAATCACAAAGAGTGGTCAAAAGGATGCCTAGAAGAATATTGCTGACTCTAGGTTTAGATCAACAGTCAAGCTATTAAAAAACTGGCCTCTCACTGTGTCCTGGAAACCAGCAGGTCTGAATACCTCTGTTGCAGATCACCTATTCTTTGGGACCTCATTTCTATTTTATAAAATGAGACCAGCCTCAAAGATGCTTTGTACCTTTATAGCATCAAAGTGGAAAATCATGCATGACCCTAGTGAACTACTCAATTCAACACATGCCTGTTAAACATGTACTACATAGGGGCACCTGGGTGGCTCAGTGGGTTAAAGCCTCTGCCTTCACCTCGGGTCATGATCTCAGGGTCCTGGGATCGAGCCCCACATCGGGCTCTCTGCTCAGCAGGGAGCCTGCTTCACCCCCTCTCTCTGCCTGCTTCTCTGACTCCTTGTGATCTCTGTCTCTGTCAAATAAATAAATAAAATATTAAAAAAAAAACATGTACTACATAAGAGATCAGACAACATGAACATAAAACATATCTCCTGCCTCCCAAGGCTTGCAGTCTACTGTCACCGAAAATCTTATTTTCTTAGCTACAACTCTTAGAATACCTTACTGTTTCAGTTTATTGCAATTCAGTTGGAATAGATTACTGTCTCAGCTTCCTTTCCATATATTTTACATTAATAAGTAAAATTTAAGAGAGTTATTAATGTAAATTAACCAGGTGACATAACCAGGTAAGACATTGTATATGCATGATGGAAAATTTAAGACTTCTCACTTCCCACCACTTTTGGGGGACTGCTACATACCCCATGGAAATTTTTATCTAGGAGATTATATGCTGGAGCAGACAAATGAGGAGGATAATAAGACCATAAACTGAAAAATAAAGATCCCCATACAATATGACTTCACAAGAGTAATCTGTTCTCTCATGGGAAGTGAGGTCCCCAATTATACAAGTTAAACCTACACCTCAAGAAGAACCTGGAATCTGAGAAGCAGACCCAGAGCTTGCTGGAAATTCTTGTAAGAATGAATGAATCCGGGGCACCTGGGTGGCTCAGTGGGTTAAAGCCTCTGCCTTCGGCTCAGGTCATGATCTCAGGATCCTGAGATCGAGCCCCACGTCGGGCTCTCTGCTCAGCAGGGAACCTGCTTCCCTTCCTCTCTCTCTCTCTGCCTGCCTCTCCGCCTACTTGTGATCTCTGTCAAATAAATAAAATTTAAAAAAAAAAAGAATGAATGAATCCCCTTTCTTTTCCTCTATGGGCTGTTCCAGAAATGCCACAGAGCTCTAGCCTCATCCACCCAGTTGAGCTGTATTCCTTGTGCTTCAGTAAATGGGTGCTGCCTTCCTGTCCACATGGGGTTTAAGAGCAGCTGGAGAAAAGAAAAAGCATGTTAAATCTTTAGGATGTAAATTACTATGGATGATAATTCTATTTCTTAGAAAAGGAAACAGGTAATACATAATTATATTTGTTCTTGTAAGAAATACATCAAGACATTGCACTGGTTGTCAATGTTTATAAAATGGGAATGCAATAAAATCCCTTACAATGCAGAGATTCTGCAATTTTAAGATGAACTATATGTATTCATCAGCTTGTGACCAGAAATGTTTATAAGGTGATATGTGCAAAGGTGGTTGGTTCCAGGAACCAAGAGCATGTGGTCCAGGAATTCCTATGAAAGTGAATGTCGTCTTCACAATGCTAGCGAAAGGAAAACAAGCTTCAGTTCTTATCTCATTAAGCAATGTGATTTGGAAATGAATAAGATCCAAAGGAAGATTAAAATAAGAGTAGACCAAAGATTAAAAGGTATAATTATATGCAATCTGGAAACTGTCCAAAATTTTTGCCCAATGGGTTTCTTTTGTATGTTTCTTTGTTTTATTAAAGTCATCAATTTGAATTGCTTGATAGAAATAATCAAATTCTAAGCCTATCTTTTAAAATAAATTTTTATATTAAAATAGATACAGATCTACAGGGAATTTGTGGAGATAGTAGAGTTCCCATGTACCCCATACCCAGTTTCTCCTATTAATACCTTATTGTTTTTGCATCCTATTAATATCTTATATTAACAATGTTCAATTATCACAATCAATCCATATCGATCATTTTATATTGGCTGAAGTCCATGTGTACCTAATGTCCTTTTTCTAGTCCAGGATGCCATATACCATTGAGTTGACCTTTCTCTCTGGACTCTTCTTGACTGTGGCAATACCTCAGTCATTTTCATCATGTCATACCTAGAGTACATACTGTCACCATCACCTCTTACTCCCACTGTGGCTGTTAACTCTGATCACCTGCCCGAGGTTGCATTTGTTGGGTTCTTTATGGTAATGATGACCCCCTCCCATCTCCACACTGTATGGAGGTCACTATACACAATCAGCACTTAGGGAGTGGTGAGACAGGCTCCACCTCCTTGAAGTTAAGTGTCTACATATATTGTTTGAAATTCTTCTGAAAGAAAATTTATCTATTATCCAAATATATTTCTTCTTTTTCTTTTTTTTTAAGATTTTATTTATTTATTTGACAGAGAGAGACAGCCAGAGAGGAACACAAGCAGGGACAGAAGGAGAGGCAGAGGGAGAAGCAGGCTCCCCACTGAGCAGAGAGCCCAGCCCGATGTGGGGCTCAATCCCAGGACCCTGGGACCATGACCTGAGCCTAAGGCAGACGTTTAATGACTGATCCACCCAGGCACCTCTAAATATTTTTTTTCTTATACAACCATTAATTTGTATCAGTATGGACTCGTGGAAATTAGTTTATGCTTTGGGTTAGACTAGAACACTTCTTTATTAATTGTGCTGCTTAAATTATTCCATTTGTATCAGTTGGGAATTCTGCCAGCTACCTCCTGGGTCTTTTTGATATGTCTCATCATTGTGGGCTTTTTCAAGAGCTCCTTTCTGGCATTATAACATGTTCCAGGATTATCTCAAATCAGCAAAGATTTTAAGTATCCCTGGTTCTTTTCAGTGGAGAATGGTCATAGAAATCAAGATCTGGTTGATGGGTATGCTTGTTGATACTGGGGTATCATTGCTTCTAGGCCTTCTCAGCTAGGAACAGGGAAATACATGTGTGCAGATTGACATGCATGTATGCACATGTCCATAAGCATCTCTGTATGTGTCCATCTGTACACACACACACACACACACATGCACACACAATTGGACATGAGTTCATACCAAGGTCTCCAGCTCAATCCAGGACTATATGAATCAATCATGCCTGTCTCTATGATTGTCTGTGATCTTTCACTCTAACAGTTAGAAACCTGGCTGTCACTATTTGTCATCTATTTATTTAAGTGTTTTTTACTCATTGTTTAAATCCAGTAAATATGGTGATGGTTTCACCTGTAGGGAGCAACATTATCAACTAGAGTACAGTACTTACATGTGTTGGGTCCATGGTCAAAGGAGCGAGACTGATACAAAGCGAAGGTCAAGCAAAGCTTTATTTTGCGCCAAGCATCGAGAATCAAACTGACCGGCCAGGGCCGTCTCTTGCAAAGAGGCGACCCCTCCCAGCCTCACAGACTAACTTTTATAGAACAAAGGCCATGTGGTTGAGCCAATGAGATTGTAACACACAGAGAAAGTTGCATAGTCATGCTAGGTCACACATGGGTGGCCAATTGAATTACAATTCACCCTATAGCAGCTATCTGAACTAGCCTATCACTCTGGTCAGAATTGGCACCCAAAAGGCAGGGCCCACATTCTTGGGTGGTTAGGGAGGTGTTTTCCTGATTGGATGTCTCCACCTGGCTTGACTCATCCTTGTATCCTGGGCTCTGTTACCTCCCCCTGACCTGACACGTCCTAGTATATGGGATCTGTTATCAGGGGCTGGTCAGTCATATTTTACTGGTTTCCCAGACTTGTTTCTAAGTAAGTTCCGGCGGGGGCGGGGGGGGCAGGGTCAATCTAAGTTTACTGCATAAACAACAAAATGGCTCACTCTGGCTAAGTAGGCCCTTACAATATGTTGTTCGCTTAGCCCTTATTTATTATAGCCTCCACTAACTCCCAATATTATGAAGGTCAGCACTGTTTGCTCCCACCTATCAGTGAACTTGTGTCACATATTTGTACACAATAGATTCTTTTGTCACTGTCTACATTCCATTCTGGGCTCCTGACCTCCTAAAGGAATTTTTAAAAATGAATATATATTAAGGTTTACTCTGTGCTATAATGTTCTATGGGTTTTAACAACCACATAGTGTCATGTATCCATCATTAAAACATACCACGAAAATTCTTCACAGGACTAAGTCCCTTAGCTTCGCCTAATCAATACTACCCAGCCCCAAATCCTGGCAACCATTGATCCATTTACCATATCTATAGTGTTCCCTTTTCTAGAATGTCACAGAATGAAATGATATGTACACAGCTATTTCAAATTGGCTATTTTTTTGTATGCAATATGCATGAAGCTACACCCATATCATTGCACGGATTGGAAGCTCAGTCTCATCAATCACGGGTAGTATTCTATTGTTTTTTCGTACCACATTCTGTTAATCCACTTAGCTCATGAAGGACATCTTGGTTTCTTCCAATTGAGGTAATTATGAATACGGTTACTGTAAATATCAATGTACTTGTTTTGGGAGGACATAAATTCCCAAATATGTGGGTAAATACCTGCCATAATAACTGCAGGATCATATGGCATGACTCTGCTTAGTTTTGTAAGAAACTAGCACAACGTCTTAGAAAGTAGCAGTGCCATGTTCCATTCTGACCAGCAATCAAAGAGATTTCCCATTTGTCTTTATTCTTGCTAACAATTGGTATTGTATTTTTTTAAGATTTTATTTATTTATTTGACAGAGAGAGATCACAAGTAGGCAGAGAGGCAGGCAGAGAGAGAGGGGGAAGCAGACCCCCTGCTGAGCAGAGAGCCCAATGCGAGGCTCAATCCCAGGACCCCGAGACCACGACCCGAGCCGAATGCAGAGGCTCAACCCACTGAGCCAACCAGATGCCCCGGTATTGTTTTTTTGTTTGTTTGTTTGTTTTTTCCACCTCAGCCATTATAATAGATAGGTAGCACTATTGTTTTAACTTTCATTTCCATAATGACAATTGATGTTGAGCATTTTTTCATAGGATTAATTAGCATCAGTACACCTTTTTAGTAAGGTGTCTTTTCTTATTTCTGCTGTGTTTAGTTGGGTTAGCTGTTTTCTTGTTCAATTTTAAGAGTTCCTTACATATTTGAGGTGCAGATATTTTTCTCAAGTATGAATTTTATAAATATTTTTTCATGGTCTCTGGATTACTATTTTATTCCTAACAGTGATTTTCCTTGAGAGAACTTTCTAACTCTAGTACTTTCAACATATCAAATTTATCTTTCATTATTGGTGTTTTAGTGTCATATCTAAAACCTCATCACCAAAACCAAGGTGACCTAGATTTTATACCATATTTTCTCCTGGAAATTTAATAACTTTTTATTTTACTTTTTGTTCTTTGATCCATCATGAGTTAATTTTTGTGTAAGGTGTAAGATCTATATCTAGGTCTGTTTTCTTGTGTGTGTTTTTTCGTTTGTTTTTGCATGTGTGAGTTGAAAAGATTATCTTTTCTCCATTAAATTGCTTTAACGCCTTTGTTGAAAAGCAGTTGACTGTATTTATGGGATGTATTTCTAGGGCCTTAATTTATCCCTTTAATCTATGTCTATTCTTTATACTACTTTGTTATCCTACCTATTGTTGGTTTATAGTAAGTCTTAAAATTGGATAGTATGTGTCCTCCAATATTTTTTCTTCCATTTCCTTTTGGCTATTCTAGATCTTTTACCCTTCCATATAAAATTTTAAAATTAGTTGGCCAGTATGTACAAAATAGCTTTCTGAGAGTTTGTTTGGAATTACATTGAATCTATAGTTCAAGTTGGAAAGAATTGCCATCTTCACAATATCAAATATTTCACCTATAAACATAAACCATATCTCCATTTATTTAAATCTTTCATTTCTTTTATCAGTTTTTTCTAGATTGTAATGTACAGAT